>VYZQ01023224.1:861-28414 GCA_013400655.1 Mystacornis crossleyi | reverse complement strand
AATACAGCCCTTCAAAAGGTTCTTGTAATTCTTTTTTTAATATACTGCATTATGTAACCAATTCAACAATGTGCACAAAATATTTGGCTTTGTCATCAAATCCACCATTTTTTTCTGCTAAGTATCCACTAATACTAGGCTTCCAGCAATTGTATTGTTCTCAGCTTTATGACTATTGAAACTGTACTTCTTATTTAACTCTGTTTTCTTTTTATGATGTAAAAGTTTACAACAAACTGTCCTTAGTCTTTCTGGAAAAACTATGTATGAAACTGGTTTGCTGATCCTGAAGATGTATCAAATCAGGAAGCAAAGGCAGATTTTTAACAACCAGTTTAATACAAGTCCCATCTCTGAAAGCTGACATCCTATCATTTAAGTCTTTTCCCCTGATCTTTTGAAAGCAATCTAAATACTGTTGGACTTCAATGATTCTTGTGGGTCCCTTTCAGCTCAGAATATCCTATGACTCTATATTGTTATGGTGGTGTTTCATACTGAAAACATTTGGTAAGACCACAATCCTAGCTCCTTAAATACTTTTCTTTGTTTTAAAAAAAAAAAAAAAGTAGCAAAATTTATTTCTGCCACCATGAGCAGCTCATGGAAGTTAAATAACATTTTTAACTGCATTTTAAACTTGTATAAGCTGATGTTAGTAATTTCCTTACTCCCAAAAAACAGAACTAGCATGTTTAGCTCTAACAGGAATGACCTGTCATAAAAAACTGCATCCCTAAAAGTTCCATAAAATTACTGTAGAAAAATAAACTCTAAGTTACTTTAAAGAGCCTGCANAAGGGGGGGGGACAAAAAAATTTTTTTTCTGAAACAAATATGCTAAAAAACAAAAAAAAAAAAAAAAAAAAAAAAAAAAAAGAGTGATTAAGTAGTCTTTCCGTTCAAAGTGTGTTCATGTATAAACAGAAAAAAATCTCCACAAAAATTTCCGGCACTAGAAAAGCCAAGAGATTGGCCCTCACTTATGACTCAAAAGACTGATACACTATGAGTCATCAAGTTTTCAGACTGTAGAGATACTTCAATATGGGGAAGTAGGAGATTTACAAGAATGAACTCTGCATCACAAACCAACAGTTGTTTCTGCAGAAAGCAAGTACTTCCCCTTGAGGAAAAAAGCTGGAAGTGTGTACATATCACAGTAATTTCTCATTACATCTGCCGTGGGATTAAATAGCATCGTACTAGCATTAGGCTCTTACATGTCTGAATCACGAACAAAACATAACTGAGAAATACACATGCACTTAGTATCTGTTTAGAAACACACAGAGTCTCCTGTCTCCTCCAAATTCCTGCATGGAGCATTGTATTAAGAGAAATAACCTAAGTTTAGGCAGAACAACATATGCCCTAACTATCAATGTTTCATACATATAGCAAAAGGCATGTTTCGCAGGATTTAAAATTTCCAGACTCCCCTTCATGCTCTGCAACAGGACAGCACTGCCATCTACTGCTCACTTCCGCAGAACAACCTTTTAACACACCTTCAGAAAGTCTCCGCCAGCTTAAAAACACCACCTTTCCCGAGCAGAATCAAAGACAGAACCTTGAGAAGCCAGTCCCAGGGAAGACACCTGCACCAGTAACTCCTCCAGAGATTTTGTAATTCTACATAATACAAAAAAACCCTCTGTTTCTTTACTCAAATATCTAACGGAGAACAGAATTAACTGGAGCAGAGAGGGAAGAGAACTGCAACTGCTCCCCAGAGGGAATCAACAAGTAGCTGCGCAGTGCCCTCTGCTTTCCCCCCAACGCAGCTGTACGCTTCGTGAACACGGAGTTCTTTTTCCATTTTTCAGTCCTTTTCAGAGTACAGACATTAATCTGTTTACATCCTGAGAAGCTATCCATTTTCACACATACACAAACATTACAAGGCTACACGAATTACTCACTGTTGTAAGCAAAACAATCATTAATTTTTCCAATTTTAGCACAAATTTATTTCTACCACATGCTATAGACTCAAGTCTTTCTAAAATAAAGCTTGTGAATAAACCATGGACTAGCTAATAAAAAGGTATTTCATTCACCTGCTTTAAAGAGTTGCCAGGAAATTACTGACATATTCAAATCACTTCAATCACAATCTTGATATGATGAAGAATTTAGTAGAATATAAGCACAAGGACATATTTGTGCCACTGCCTCTCTAACTGAAAGAAAGTAAGTTCAACAGGTAAGCTTGATGGGTTTTGAAGAATCCGTCCTCAAAAGTGCTATTCCCACTAACAAATTTGGATCCGCTGGAAACTGATGCACATAATTTGAAGAAATGAGATTACGGATTTTTGTTCATGGAGCACATCTCACATGATAATGATGATGAAACTACTGAAACAATATGTAAATACATTGAAGACAAATTGAACCACCTCATTATGAAAACAAAAAAAGTTATTACTGTTTTGCAGGATACAAATAGCCATGTAATCACTTCAATCATAAGGCAAGCATCATATAATTACAGCACATAGTTACTCAAGTCTCCCAGATTCAATGGCAACAAAAGGTTACCTGTTATCATAGGTGGTCATTTGAACTTGATGGGGACAAGTGGCAGAGGTGGAAAACAACTAAATTGAGAATAAAAAGCTGAGAGTAATTGTAAAATCTGTAATTATAATATTGTGAAGTTACACAGACAGTTTTCATTTGCTGTTGTTTCGTGGTGTTTGGGTTTGTTTGGGGTTTTTTTAGTATGGCAGAGTCTACCAAAACGTGAGTGACCTTTCAGAAACTTTAAGAATCTTTAAGATCTTAAAAAATCCTCCCAAAAGACCTCTGCAGACGCTCTACACCTTTTTTTTCTTAAAACAATTTTTTAGAGAATGTGCAAATATACTTGCAGAACCCACAAAAGCAAGTCACGGCATTCTCTCTATTTCATATACCTGGCAGACAAAAAGAAATACAGATTAATTTCTCCACAGGTGACACTATACTGGGGATCTGCTACAGGTCACTCAAAACAGGAAGACCAAGCTGATGTGGTCCTCTACAGACAGACAGGAGCGGCCTCACTTTCACGTGTCCTGGTCCTCACAGTGAACTTCAACCTCCCTAGTATCTGTTGGAGGGACAACACAACAAGGCATAGACAGTCCAGGAGGTTCTTGGAATGTGTTGGTAACTTCCTTCTCCAGGTGACAGGTAGTCTGGGAGGAGTACCAAGCAACCAAGAACCACGTTAGGAGAGCTAACGACCTCATATTACTAAATCTGGTCAGGGACATCAAGGGCAATAAGAAAAGCTTCTCTGTATGTGGGACTGATAAAAGGAAGATTAGGGAAAGTACAGTACCTGTCCAGGAAGAAATGGACGAGAACAAGAAGGCTGAAATACTCAATGACTTTGTTGCTTTCAGTCTTCACCAGCAAATGTTCCAGCCATACTGCCCAAGTAGTAGAAGGAAAATGCAGGGACTGGGAGAATGCAGAATCACTCACCCACCACAGAAGAAGATCAAGTTCAGCACCATCAGAGGAACCTGAAAGTACAGAAGCCCATGGGATGTGGTAATATACATCCACAGGTGCTGAGGGAGCTGACCAAGGAAGTGGCTAAGCCAATGTGAATCATATTTGAGAAGTCATGGCAGTTCAGTAAAGTTCCCACTGACTAGAAAAAGGGAAATATAATCCCCATTTTTAAAAGAGAAGTAAGGAAGACATGGGAAACTAAAAGGCTGAGAGTGCCACCTCAGTTCCCAGCAAGATCATGGAGCAGCTTCTTTTGAAAACTGTGCTAATGCACATGGAAAATAAGGAGGTGAATGGTAATAGACAGCATTCCTAGGGGGTAAATCATGCCTGACAAACCTCGTGGTCTTCTCTGACAGGATTAGGGATGGGTGGTGGATGAGGGAAGAGCAACTTACATCATCTACCTGAACCTGTGCATAGAATTTGACACTGTCCTACATGAAAACACTGTTCCTAAACTGGAGAGAATGTGTTTGATAGATGGGACTGTTCAGTGGGTAAAGAATTGGCTGAATGGCTGCACACAAAGAGACACGGTCCATGTCTCAGTGTCCAAATGGACAGCAACAAGTGACCTTCCTCAGGGTCGATATTGGGACCAGCTTGGCTGAAAACCTTTGTTGGCAACATGCTTGGTGGGATCAAGCGTACCTTCAGCAAGTCTGTCCACTACACCAAACAGTGTGGTGCAGGCAACACATGAGAGGATGCCATACAGAAGGGTATTGACAGGCTTGAGAAGAGGACCCGTGTGAAACTCATGAAGTTCAACAAAGCCAAGTGCAAGGTGCTGCACCTGGCTTGGGGCAATCCCAAGCAGAAATACAAGCTGATCAGAGAATACATTTAGAGCAGCTTGGGACATCTGGTAGCCAAAAAGCTCAATATGACCCAGCAATGTGCACTCACAGCTCAAAAAGCCAATCATGTCCTGGGCTAAATCCAATGAAGTGGCCACCAGGGCGAGGGAGAGGATTCTGCTCCTCTGCTGTGCCCTCATGGGACCCCACCTGGAGCATTGCATCAGCTCTGGGGCATCCAACATAAGAAGGACACAGCCTTCTTAGAGCAGACCCAGGAAGGGTCACAGAAGTGCTCAGAGGGCTGGAGTACCCATCCTACAGGTAGGCTGAGAGAGCTGGACTTGTTCAGACCGGAGAAGAGAAGGCTCCAGGGAGGCCTTATAGCACCTTCCAGTACCTAAAGGGGCCTACAGAAAAGCTGGACAGGGACTTTAGACAAGGGCATGTACTGATAGGACAAGGGGGAATGACTTTAAACTGAAAGAGAATAGATTTATGTTCAGTATTAGTAAGAAACTCTTTACTGTGAGTTGGTGAGTCACTCGAACCGGTTGCCCAGAGAAGCTGGGGATGACTCATGCACAGAAGTGTTCGAAAGAAGGCTGGGTGGGGCTTTGACCAACCTGGTTTAGTGGAAGGTGTACTGGCCCATGACAAGGGGATTGGAAATAAATGATCTTAGAGATCCCTTCAAATGCAAACCACCCTCCCTATGTTTATATGAACTGGAAAGCTGAAGAGATTCAATTTCCATACGGTTCCCATCAGGAAGTGCTGATCACATTGATCATTCTATCACTCCAATAGATCTGCAAACAGATTTTAAGATATAAGCTGGTAGACTATCAAATTCAACCTTAAGAATTTATTTGGAATATATAGAAATTAACTTTCAGATTTTATATATACAAATTATTACCTTTTTCTTACAAGCTACATCTCTTTTTTACTTTAAGCCACTGGTGAACAAGGTTATACCGGTTTTTGCTGGCGGGGAGTTAATTTTCCTCCCAGTGGCTGGTATGGGGCTGTGTTTTGGATTTGTGCTGAACACAGGGTTGGTAATACAGAGTTAATTTCATTATTGCTGAGCAGGACTCACATAGAGCCAAGGCCTTTTTCTGCTTCTCGCACTGCCACGCTGGCGAGGGGGCTGGAGGTACATGGGAGGTTGGGAGGAGACACAGCCAGGACAGGTGACCCCAACTGACCGACGGGATATTCCAGACCACGTGACATCATGCTCAGTATATAAAGCGGGGGAAGAAGAAGGAAGGGGGGGGACATTTGGGGTGATGGTGTTGGTTTTCCCAAGTCACTGTTACATGTGATGGGGCCCTGCTCTCCTGGAGATGGCTGAACACCTGTCTGCCCACGGGAGGCAGTAAATTAATTCCTTGTTTGGTTTGCTTGTGTGTGGGGCTTTTGTTTTCCCTGTTAGACTGTCTGTACCTCAACCCCTGAGTTCTCCTGCGTTTACTCTGCTGATTCTGTCCCTGATCTCAGTGGCGGGGCAGTGCGTGAGCAGCTCCCTGGGCTTAGCTGCTGGCTGGGGTTAAACCATGACAAAGGGATAAAGGTAAGCCCTACCTGTAAGGAGACACTTAAAATCTTGATGACAGAAAATAAAAAAATTATAACTGAAATCTAGATGCTTCTTTTGGCAGTTCCCCTTTTTTATATCTGAAAAAAGGTGATCAGCTTTACACCGACCATAAGTCACTTATAAATCTGCAGCCCAATAATGACTTAAATTCTTTACTGTTCTTTACAGACAGTAAAAGGAAACAGGTTCCTCCGTAAGCAAAGCTCTTCTCTTTCCAAACTGAACATCTAAGGTCACAGGTCTAGTTCTATGTTTAGATTTAGAAATAAAACCAGCCTGTAGTAAAGAAATAGTTACCAACAGGATGCTCATACTGAAAATTACTTCAGCTGTTTTATTTTTCTTACACAAAGATACTAATTTATCTTTGGCAGCCTGAATAAATTATCTCACTTCATTAACAGCGTCTCAGCTGTTCCCTCATCACAAGATGATTTCTGGGAATTATTACTGAAAGAAAATTATGTAAGTTGCAAAAGAACAGAAAGAGAAGAGAGTAGCTAGAATTACTAGACAAGCAGTCTCAAAGGTGTCCTCTACTCCTGGGGAAAAAAAAAAACATTATTCGATGGAAATTGTGGCATTCCTGACAATAACGAAGAAAAACGTAAGTTTAGTACCTACATCTCTCTGAGAAAAAGCAAACAACGTTCTTATGACGATGATGAAATAGTTTCCATTCAAACAGTAACTCAAGATGATGTTAAACAGCAGCTATTAACTGGACACTTTTACATCAGCAAAGCCAGATAGCTTGGATACAAGTATGCCGAGAGATGGCATAGGTACCAGCTAGACTGGTAACGCTTACTGTCATTAAGGTTTGAAAAACTGGAATTGGAAAAGTTCACAAGAACAGCAAGAACAGAACTGCTGTGTCAATATTTACAAAAGACAAACTGGATGCACTAAATAATTACGCCTGTCAGCCTAAAGGAGATTTTGTGAAGAAAAATATTTTTTATGTAGTGAAATAGCTGATGAAAGATTTGATTATGAACAATTAAATTACACAATGAACGCAAATCAACAGGTCTACAGACAATAGACTTACTGTTCTTAAACTGGGTGTAAAAAAGTATGTCTTTATGTAATATTCTTAGTCTTCTGTAATATTCTACAGTGCCAAACTGAGTCTATTTTCCTTACTCCATTAGAACAATCCAATACCAAAAAACCACTTCTAAAGCTGTGTAAGTTTATTTGATTTATGGGCTCCTCGGATATACCTTTAAATAAGGCACTTTCACGGAGTGATGCATTTCTACTGTGGTCACACAGGACCTAGCCCATATTTAAGAGTACCCATCCCAAAGAAGCACAAGATCATAAAAAACAGTGAAAAAAACTGGACGAACAGTGATAAAAAATGAAAAACACAGTTTTTCAGTAAATTACTAGGTGTCCAGTAACAGCGAAACTTGAAAGAGACATTTCTTGAATGAATCTGTGGAAGATAATCCTGTTTAAAGTGACTGAATGTGCACTGGGTTTCTTAGAGAGAAGACTGCAGAAAGCAAATAGCAGGCCACACTGACTGTTCTGGGCACAGACAATGAATGGCAGGCCTAACAAAAAACAAGTTGTGCACACTTCTATCTAGAAATCAAAAAGATGGCAGTACTTTCTGCCCTGGAAAATAATGCCTCTGAAAATGTTTTTGGGCATGGTAACTAAATTTGCACGAGGCATCTATAAGGATCAGTCATAGCCTCAGAGATGTCTGCTTTGGAGATTAGGGAATTGCTAAATTGGAAAAGTAAGAAACTGTGATGTCTGCAGTTGACACAAGAATAATCCCATGGCATTGCTGTTGTTTGTCCTGATGTCCACAAAGAAGAGTGTTCAATATGAAGAAAAACAGAATCAGAGAGGTCAGGGAAGAGTCACTAAAATGTGATGGTAAAAGAGCACAAAAAAAAAATCTCAGATAATTCAGGGATTGAGGAACTCATAAATTCACTTTACAAGACAAAGAGTAAAGGCAATCTTCCTCAAAACATACAGAGGAGGATCAAAAATGCCATAGGTCTTCATTAAAGCAGCGGCAGTTAAAAACTAGAACTTCTTGCTCAGAGTATAGAGGATTTTTTACTACTGAAAATACTCAAATCAGAATTAGATCTTTCAACCTTCACCCCAAAATGGTGCTGTAGTTTAGAGGATATCTACAGATTTATCATGAATAAACTTGAACAGAAAAAAACCTTTTGGATTCACATCTATTTATTTGGATATCCAGCATATATTGTCTGGACAACCAGCAACCACAGCTTTACTAAAACAGAGAGAAGACAGTGCACATCTTCAAGATGAGTAGTTCCATGCTTCGTTCCACCAGTGCCATCGTGGGCTATTCAACATTTTACAGTGCTGACAGAAGCCCATACTATGCTGAAGCATCTCAGACACAGAGATAGCTCACATTCAGAGAAGTAACTGACAGGGACAACACAGAGTTCACTAAGTTACAACTGCTATAGACTGATTTTGGCTTATTAATCTTACCGAGTGTTGGGGGTTGAGGAGGTTTTCCTTTTGTGTGTGTATGTGTTCTTTTCTTCTCCTCTCAAAGGAATTTTTCCCCATGTTAAGGGGTGATTGCTGGGGTACTTAAGAGAAAACAAAGGACCTAGCCAGCCACAAGGGAGGGGCCCAATTGTCCTTTTTTTTTTGGTCTTGGTGGCATCTTCTCAGGTGGGGGAGCAGAGACATCTCGAGATTTAGAACTGGAAAAAAGAGGTGGGGTAGAGTGCTTGGGACTCATTGCTCTCCTGGCGTTTGGAGGGAGCGGAGACTGCAGCCGCCGTGGGGAGAACTCATCTCACTACGAGGCCGTGTTTTCTGCTGTTTTTGTCCTTCTGCCCTGCCCTGCTTCCGACACCCCTTCACCGCTGCTTTTGGAGCTTTCGCTGAGACACAGCACTGCGGGCACCACCCCTTGCCTGCCGAGGGGTCCCGGAGTCTCCGGCTGCGGCCTCGGAGTTCTGTGCATCTCGCCTGCCACCCGGGATACTTTTCTGCATCCATCCTTGCCGTCTCCAGCGCGCTGCTCCCAGGGAATCCTGCTAAAGCACCAGGACCGGCTGCCCAGGGGCTGCTGAAGTTTCCTCCCATCCCTTCCCGGCTTGGGCAAGTTAAGCTTTCCCCCGTGCTCCCCGACCTCGCTCCGGAGCGCCCCTGCCAGCTCCGGCCATCGCTGCAGCAAAAGGGAAAGTGCCTGACAGCCCCAGCAGCCGTCACTGGGGTCTGATTTTGTTCGTTGTTACTGCCTTAGTTATTGTTGTTTTTTTGCTTTGCCTTGTTGTACATATATATATATATAAGTAAAGACCTGTTATTCCTATTTCTGATATATTTTGCCTGAAAGCCCCTCATTTTCAAAATTATAATAGTTCGGGAGGAAGGGGGTTACATTTTTTCCATTCCGGGGTGGGAGGGGGACTCCTGCCTTCCTTAGTAGACACCTGTCCAAACCAGGACACCGAGCTCAGAGAGAACAAACAGCACAAAGTACAAAACCAGCATAATTCCCCATTTAAAACACAGCAGTGCAATCTTTTCAATGCTGAGAAAAACACCTTTCAGGAGGGCTCTGGTGCGTGTCAGGGCCAGGAAGGAAAGCAAACCTTTCCGTAGGATGTCCTGTGGGACAGAGCAGCAGAAAAGGTTTCCTGCTTACCTAGCCTGTCACAGGGACTTCAAAATATGCAGAAGCAGAAATCACTTCTGCAAGAGGAAAAAGAAAGGAGGCAGAGAGGGAACAACACCACCCTTTTGTAATTCTCACTTTCCCTCCCTGCTATAGATGCGAGGACAGCTACAGGCGCTGGTTAAGAAAAGAAAGGAGACCTGCAGATGTTAAAAGTAAGATGGTCACTATTCCCGCTACAGCTGAAAGGACACAGCATGCTCCTTTGTCCCTGCAGCAGAACACAAATGAGGAAGCATTTTGCTCATCCATTCCCATGTGTCAAATGGAGTAAGTCTGGAGGACAGAACCAAAAGATGGAACATATTGACTTCAGTGTATTTCATCTGGCTGTTTGCTTCAGAGAGCTTTTTGTAAACTTTGAATTCATGTTCCCTGTTTGGTGCATCTCACCAAATTCCATTGAAAATGCACCCAGATGGAATTTTTTCCATGGAAGAAATTCTGTTTTGCTTGCAAGCATCACTCCAGAGAACTTCAGGTGCAAAAGTTAAGATGCATTGTTCTCACATCTAATGTAAGGTTCTCCACGGAAATACATGCTGCTGGTCACATGTACTGCATCCCCATGATTTTAACAAGATGTGCCCACTTCTGATTAGAGGTCAGTGAACTGAACACCATCAGAAATTTAGTCAGTGAAGCAAGCAAAACCAGCCCCTAACAGAGACAGCAGTTTGACTTAAACAGCTTTTATTTACTCCATTTTTAGAAGTAACAAACAATTTTTTTTTTAGATCCAAAAATAGTCTGTGTGTCCACATAAACAGATTTGTAAAGTCTGCAGTGACTCAAGAATTAAAATGGTGTCTGCAGATGACCATGTTGTAGTTCAGACAGCCTTTATTCAAACCAATGCAGTAGAGGAAATTCATCCTAAGTGCGGTGAGCTTGAAAGAAAGACACCAAAATCGTCATTCAGAAAAAGACCAGTTTCTGCTGAAACCACACTTCTTTTTCCCACGTGGGAACTTACTATAGCGAACCTAACAACTGAGAGAACATTTCAGAGAAGAGTGTGCATACACACCCACACTGGAACAGATTACCAATTGTTAGACTAGTGAAGGCAAGCATATTTCTCTAAAGCAATCCCTTCTCTTCTCAGGAGATAAATCTCAGGCAAACAATACTTGCTAGCAATGAAAACATAAGATGTCAACAGCTTTGTAGTTTGTTATGTTACTTAATATCAAGTTTGCATGAAGCACAGTGTGGGAATTAAAATAAAAAAACAGACTGAAAAAACCCACAGAAAGTAATTACTAATGTTTTCAGGTCAAATTCAGAACATATTAGTTAGAAAAGTCTGGAATGATCCTGAACTACATAAGGCCTGTAGGAGTCCTGGAGATATTCTCATGAGCCAAACAGGCATAAACAAAAGAAAGCCTTAAAAATGAGATAAATTTGAGTTTAAATTGAGCCAGCATGGATAAAAAGAAAATAAAACAAATTCTACCTGACCTGAAACTCTCAATAAGTCACAACACAAATGTCAGCTCTCTGTAAAGGACAGCAAAATGAAACAGATGTGGCTCAATAGACAACACAGTATTCTAAAAAAGCTCCCCCTGGAAATCCGGTTTACATTTAATAACTTGCATATAAAAATCATATAAGGCACACTTTTTCCACAGCAAACCTTAAATATGATAAATTGCTCCAAGTAATGATAAACTGTTTCTGTTTCAGATAACACTTTGCAGATGGAAGATGTATGCTCCTACCTTGCACAGTTTTTTTCATTATTTATGGATTATTTAGCACACATTAGTGCAACAGAATATCCTTCAGCTCCCACATGCACCAAAATCTAGAGTATGGTATTTTGCTAAGATTAAAAGACTGAGAACTAATTCATGATCTGGAAAAACACAAATAGTAATTCCCTGAAGTATGATAGAGGACATCTGTGAACAAAATTTGGCACAGACTTCTTACAAAATTTGTGTCTTGATGACTGACGATATAGGTCTCTTAGATACAACAGCACCATTCAAGCCAACACCTTCTCCTTTGAGCATGAAGTCAGACTGAAAGAAAAGCTTACGAGAATTTCTCAGCAACTTATATTGAACCAGGTGATGGAAGTTGGCACTGGAATGCTGTCTTGGTGAACACCCTGACTTGGACCAGACGTTTCTAAGTCTAATATGAGTAGAGCATCAGCTTCACATGAACAAGGGAAAGGTATTTAACATTCGGCAAGACTTCTCTGGTAAACGCCAGAAGTGCAAGAGCATTCATGGAAGCCTCATGAAGACTGACCCATTCTCATTCAGGACTAACGGTGTAATTTTAAGAGTACTGTCTGAATATGTAATAAAATCTGATCAGAAAAGGCTTCTGTTAGAAGTTAGAGCAGTTAAATAACAATTATCAGAAAAACACAGGGCCAAGATGGATTCAGAAGAGATTACTGAGTCATCCAACAAGGCATGAAAGAACTGCAGGGCCTGAAACATCACAAACCTGTAAGAGCAGAAAAACCAATGCTTTCCTTTTGCTAACACTACAGCTTACATAATCAACACAGAAATTGCGTAAGGAGAAAAAATAACTCAATTTTAAAAAGTTATCAGTTTTCTGGGCTTTAATTTTTAGACCAGTTTAACTCTAGCATTAAAATTTCTCTGAGTTACAGTATTCCATCTTCAACATTGTACTTTTCCTCTGTTTCTAGGATAATTGGCAATTCAAACAGCTAGGAGAGACAGACGATAAAGCAACAGGTGGGGAAAACCCAGAAGGCCTAGAAAATACAAAAGAATAAGGCTTGTGGAAACGTGATGTTGGAAAATTAGGTTTTCACTCAGCAACTGAACAAATTCTCTGAAGTCTCCACTGTAGATAATTCTATAATCTCTCAAAATAAGTCCCAAGACTTTATTTTTCTCTTTCATAGAAACTAAAATATTTGCATTAAGAAACATCCTTTTCAGGACACTGTTCCTTAACAACAGGACAATATGAACAGAACACCCTTGATTGCTTTCCTTTGTATCAGCTGTCCTCTCACTATTTTCTACAAAACTCTAAAACTAACCTTATCATGCAAAACTTTCTTCAAATCTTGAGAACAATACCAATACAAACATCATTACCACACTGCGAGTAAGATGCTAACAGTGCTGCTACAAACAAGTGCACTGTATTGGCTCATGAAATGATCTAAGAGGTGCTATATAGAGCACAGTGAAAGTAAAGGTTGATGACCTTTCCTTCATGGTTTCCTCCATAGTACGAAATAAGAGTGCACATGGAGTGGACACTTGTTAGTGTCTATTAACTCAAAGAAATGCAGCAAAAGGTGTCATGAGACAACTAGCACTCAGTGATGTCACAAGGGTAGGCTCACCCCTTTCTGTGTCCCTTCTGAGCTGCACATTCCTGTCCCTCATATGCCAGCAGCCCTTGGCACTAATTTGGTCCCTCATACAGATCATTCACGTACAGTGACGTGTCAGAAACCCCCCATAAGGTTGAAAAAAATAAACCAGCTTGCAAAACTGGCATAAAAATAAACAGGAGAGTACAACTACCACACACACATGCTTAATCTCCCATGTCAAACCAAGTGGAAAGCTGGGGGGGTGGGTCATAAACCTCAGAGCAAAATTCCCTTTTCAGCAGCAAACTGGTCCTGGCAGCTCAGCTGTCCCCCAATGTCTCATTCTAACCACTCCCTCATTTTACAGGTTTGAACATTTACCTAGAAAAGAATTAGAAAAATATCACTATATGTGTCCATAGCATTATGAACGAGGTAGGTGCTTCAATGAAACAAGATCTCCAGGCTCCACCCCACAACTACCCAGATACTTGTGTTAATCCTCACTCCCTTGAGTCTGAAAACTTATTCCTGGTTGAAAAATGAAATCTTAACTAAAGAGTTAAAGAAGTCTTGATCTTCTTTGCCTTTTTTTTTCTCCCCCTCAGATAAATACCATGGTCTTTCACATTTGGAGCCACTGCTGGATTTCAATGCTGGCTTGTTTGTTTGTATCCTGAAGTTTTCTTCTAGGCTCTGTTTGTTCTCAAATATATCTGGAATCTCTCTCCTCTGTAGTTCTTGGCACTCATCAGTTTTCTTCATGAGCTTTGCAATACAAGACTTAAGGTGAGACAATTCAGAATCTGCCCCCGCCAACAACACAACTGTCTAACCAGAAGGGATTTACACTGGTTCTCCTTGCAAACCAGACAAATCTGTTTTCCTGGCATGTCTTTTTTCAGAGTGCCTAATAGCTTAGTCTAGATAATGGAAATGCCAGAATAGCAAACAGAGGAATAAAGGTGTCACAGGAAACTTCTGCTTGCCTCAAAAATCTTGCACCTATTTCAAAGAATTAGCTATGTAGAAACAACCCGGCCTTGAAAAGTAACAGTGACAACTTTGCTCTTTCTCTTCTGCAAATGCGCCGTAACTGGAAACAGAAGATGAGTACAGTCCCTTCTCCAGGGACAACTGCACAATGATCTGGAGATGATGCACTTGTAAAAACAGTAAGTATGCTAAATGACTGGCTACTTTAAAACAAACAAACAAACAAAATAAAAATATCCCCCCCTCCCAAAATGTACAGCAAAACCCCACTGTTACAAGATACTACAGAATCCAGTAACTGACAAGAACCAAATAGGTTCTACCAATTTATCCAGCAGCAAGCACACTTAGAGACCTGGAATGCTAGGGAAAAGACAATCATTTTAAGCAAAACAAAATGTGTAGAACCCAAATTTAACTACTGGGCACCATGAAAAATCCTCATAAATTTCCACAAGTTCACATGGGGAGTTTTTATGTTTTTACTGAATGCTGGAGACCCCAACTGGATTGCAGTTGGGGTCTCCAACTCTTAACAAAGTATGAGAGTTTTTATATAGTCTTATCTCCCACACAAATGCTACAGGGAGTAACAGTTCTACTATGCATTACTCACATACCCACAAGAGATTTGTTTCAACAAAAAACAAGTTTTAAAACCCCAAACACAAAAAACCTAAGGCAAACCACACAGAGCCTAACAGAGGCATAGATTTGCAGGACAACTGCAAACAAAACGGACCACTGTGGATCATCCCCAGTATCCTCCTTCCTGCCTTTTCTCCCCAATTTAGGCAAGGGGGAAGATTGCTGTGGATTGTCACTCTTCCTGAAGAGCAGCAGCACTGCAGAAGGTGGTTGTCTTTTGGCTTCTCACAGCACAAAAGCCTAGAAATGTTGGGGGCTGCAGGTAAAGGCAACAGAAATGTTGCCTTTCTGTTCTTACATTTTACATCCCTCTGCCCCAACACTAGTACACTGCTAATTTCCTGCTACCACAATGTCTCCCAGGTGTCAGGCTAAGGCATTCACTCACCCCAAAACTTCCACTGTGCAGGAAGTGTCTGTTTACCATGAGGTACTACACTGTACCATTTCACACACCCCAAGGGAACTATTCCAAATTAGCTCTAATACTCAGACCTAACCCTCCCTTTCTGCAGTCCTGACTGTCACTGCCAGCCTTGTAGTCTCTCTGTAGTCTTGTACTCATAGGGTTGGGCCATCCCTGTTCTCTTTAATGTACAGGTTCACTTGTTCCAAGGTTTATTCATCGCTCCGTTCAGTGTCCTGTGTCTCAGACCACAAAATCTCCCAGTAGTTGCTTCAGATGCCCACGAGTAGCAGGACTACCCTGTACTAAAGGCATGATAACAGTAGCAAAAAAAAAACCAAATAGTGGGGTTTGTGGGGAAACAATGGGAAAAAAAAACCCAAACAAAATCAGCTCTCTCACCTTATACCACACACACTCACTCCCCTCATCCCCTCGACTTCAGAATGTCCAAACTTGTCCCAGTCGCTTCTCATCCTTCTCCTCATAAGAGGATCCTCGGTCACACCCTCCCTTTTGGCAAGAATCTAAAATTTGTTCATCCTCAGTGAGAATGAAGGCCCCATGTCTTGAACTACAGCTTAAAACTAAGATTGCGAGCACTGTTTTCACAACAGTGTGCCATGCCAGCTCTTCCCTGAAACACGAATCCCCCTCTTAACTGCAACTCTGAACGTTTCCCAGCAGCAGCACTGCCACGCCCGGCCCACATTCGCACAGCCGCGCGTCTGGCGGTGAAAAACGCGGGCGGAGGCGCGGCCGCAGGAGCTCGGTGACAGCCGCGCCGCTGCCCGCCAGGGGGCGCTGCCCGCGCTGCTACGGGTATCACACTCCTTGCTGCTTCACCACCCAGGGAACCGGGAGGGGGATGGGGTGGAGGGGGAGGTTCACACGCCACAGGAATTGAAGTTCAAAACAAAAATACTTTCGTTTTCTTACTTTTTGTGGGCTTGGGGTTTTTTTTGGCGGCTGAGGTGGGTGTGGTGGTGTATAACAGACTTTAAACAAACCTCCATAACTTAAGTGATAACACCTGTGAGCTGCAATCTCAGTGGTCTGTTACCAAACTGCACCAGACTTTTCTGGAAGACAGAGCTGGTACTGAGGCTTTTTGCTGAGTGCATCTGTCAGCGTACAGCTTTTACATCTCCATAATTTTGTTTGCTAAACAAGTTCGTAAGTAATTTCCTGATGCTATTGTCTCCTGGCTCTTCCTAACAAAACAGATCTATAAGTCAAAGCCACATCCATAACACAGGGAATTCTAAAACCAACTACAGAGATTCAGTTTAACCCAGTTCAGAAAATTCAAGACAATCACGCAAACCTACATACTTGCATATACTAGAGGAAACATTTTTCATTCAATTAACTCAGAAGGAAAGTGGGCAAGTTTTATTAACATCCTCTAAAAATACGTATGTGGTCTCTTGGGTGTTACCTGGCAGTATCAGAAGTAAAGATACAAAGATTTCTTCCCACAAAAAGTCTGAAAACTCCAATAACCACCTTGTCTTTCACTCATACCCAACAATGAGGTATTGTGTCTATCTGAACCAGCTACACCCCTAAATCATGTTCAGGTACATTCTTTAAAGATTAGAACAATGCTGAGGGAATATAAGAAGTGGTTAGAAAACATACTAAAAAGTCAATGAAGCTTCAATACTTGAAGCTTGCCTCTTTGCTGTGCTTTAGCTTCTTCTTCTGCTACATTACGGGTTTCAGACACATTCCCTTCCCTTTCAGAAAAACTGCTATCCTCACTACTATGCTAAAAAGATCACCCGTAGACTGTTCACAAAGAAAATCTCCAGCAGTGTGAGAGGACAGGAAGGGGTTGTGTGCAGGACTGTGGCCCACAGAAAGGCTGCACCCAAAGATGGTGCTGGCTGATCTCAATGGTAACTGAGTTGAGGGCAGGGGGAAAGATCCCAAGCAATGCTAATGTCATGCCATCTTCAGAAAAACCTAGAAGAACCATCCAGGGACCTACAGGGTTGTCAGTCTAGATTTGGTCCCTGAGAAAGTCACAGAACAAGATCTCTACAACAGGAAAAGCATTACAGCCTTAAGCAGGGAACTTAGGATGGGTAAAAACTGACTGGATTATTGGCTTCAAGGCAGCAGTTGATGTCTTGTACTCTACCAGGACTGCAGTAACAAAGTGGAGAACTACAGAAGCAAAGTCAGTGACCTGTCCTTCATCAGTGGCATGGGAGAAGTCACGCTTGTCAAGTTTGCAGATGACATCAAACTGGGGGGAAAAGCAAATGCACTGGAAAGCTGGACTGCCATCCAGAGGGACCTGGGTAGAGTGGAGGAAGGTAGGGGGGCCTTGTGCAGTTCAGCATGGCAACAAGGCCTGCCCCTGGGAAATCAGAGCCTCAGGCATTAGGGCAGGCTAGACATGGCCTGCCTGGGCAGCAGTGCTGCAGAAAAGGCCTTGGGACTGGCAGCAACAAAGGGCAGTAGTATCCATCACTACAGTAGGACAGGCACAATGGAGGAAAGTGATGGTTGTCCCTTGATTCAGTAGTTTTTAGACAAGACCAAGATAAGATACTGTGTCCTTGGTTTGGGCTCCCCACTGCAAGACTCCCACTGCCAAACTGGTGTGAGCCCAACACAGGCCCACGAGGATGTTCAGGGACCGAAGCACCTACACAGTGAGGGTACCTTGAGGGACAGGGCTGCCTCAGCCTGGGGCAGGGAAGGCTTCACGGGCACCTCACAACAGCCCTCTTCTGCCTACAGACTTCTGCCTTTCACTGAAAAGAGCGAGCCAGGTTGTGTCATGGTGGCTGAATGACATACAACAGACACAAGCTGAAAGACAGCAAGTCCAAACTGGAGATAAAGGGAAATTTTTCTCCTATAGGAACAGTGTAGCAGTGGTGCAGGTTGCCCAGAAGTGCTGTGTGGTCCCTGCTCTTGGAAGTTTTAAAGACAGACTGCAAAAAGCACTGAGCCATGTGGTCTGACATCTTTGCTGACTCTATTTTGAGGAGAAAGTCAGACCAGAGACACCCAAGACTTTTCCATCCTTAGCTGTAGTGTCCATCTCCAGTGCTGGCAAGCTGCAACACAAAACAAAGTCTAGTGAGCTCTTTAACTTTTCATTTACATTAATCTTGTTAATTTAGTGAGTTACCTGATTCCTGCAAATCCAATCTATATGATGACAGCACCTTTTAAAACGTACTGTCATGGAAGAAAAACACAGAAAAGTGAAAAACTGATTTTTCACTAATTTTAGTAATTTCAATCCCCAAGCCTGCATGGTATCATCTTCCATGCTTTTGGAGACCAGGGAGGATGTGCTTTCATAAGAAACATTATACTGCCCATTACATATGGTCATCAGCAGTATGGAAAGAACTGCATGACTCTTCAAGCAGGTAATACAGTAACAAAACAAAGTTGTGTGAACAAGCTCAGTGTTGCTCTACCTGCAGCCAGAGTAAAAACAAATTCAAGAAAATAGATACTGGACACAAAGCATACAGGTTTTTTGAAACTAAAACTAAATTCCCTCTTTAAAATGGGGAGGAAAAATATCAGTTCCAGAACTTTTCACAGGCAGAGTAGAAACAAGACCACCTGCATTCACCTGTATCAGAGAAAACAGGAAGCAGATGTGCTGCTGGCATGCAGAGTGATGACAGAGTGCCTGTGTTAGCAAACAAAATTCCCAATGCTGAAGCAAGAGGTACATCATAATTCTTAAAAAAACAACGCAGAACATGTGAGTTTCCCCAAACCCACCAGTCATTAGCAGAACCCTCATGTTTGTTTTTAAAAAGATCTGCTGTGTATAGTCCTCATTACAGAGATTACTGAACAGAGGATTTGATTCTTGTATAAGTAACCTGATTAAAACTTTGTACATACTACTAAGTTCTTCACATGAGAAGTGGCATATGAAATAGGTGTTAATCCTCCGGTCTCCATAGGAGGGGGAAGGCTTTGAGAGGGAACAGCAATCACCTAACAAGCATGCTGTAGAACAGTCAGACAAGGGGTTGTGCAAAACAGTCAAAAGTTTCCGAGATGGCTGTAAATTACAGGAGTTTCATATTTCAAAGAACAAGTGGAAAGGACTGTATAAATACCAACCATTATTAAGTATAGCTTTGAAAACACCTATCGTTTCCATAACAGTCAAATCCTCAACAGTTTGAGGAAGGCTCACAAAGAGGAGTGGTTAAAACACGAGTTTAGTTACTGATAACTCAGGTTTACCAACTCTCGGGCATTATATTACCATCCCACACTAGATACTATTACACAGTTTGCCAAACCTTGGAACAATCACCATCCCATCTGTTTATTAACCTCAAGACTCTGCAGGTCCAACATCCAGAAGCAGAGGTATAGTAACTGATCAGCCCCACTTATGCATCATCATCTTGAGCTCCATCCACATTAAGGTACACTACATAACCTACATCCATCACACTCTGGGCTAAAAAAAGGCATCACTGGAAAATGAGAACTACTAGGGAAGGAAATGAGAAATAAAATTTAGCAATTGACCTTCCTGTTCTTCACTCAGATAAGACTCTGTCTACACATCGATTTACAATTCTGCTCAGCTGAATTAGTAACTACATAAAAAACACTGCAAGAAGTCAACAAGTTAAGACCCAGCAGAAAGGCTGTCTTCTTCCATAGTTGCACGAAGTCTGCACAATTACCTGCTTTTCCTGCTGTAGCTTTGTGGCCTATACTAAAAGATCCTAAAAGCCACCTTTTGTAGAATATCCTGTTTTGCCAATTGAAAAAATTAGATATGCAAGCAACTGGAGGGAAGCAAAGAAAGAGAAGTGTACACATACATACATAATCAGTCTACCACATATACTCGCTAAATCTACTGATCTGTTTTTCTCTTCTCACACTGTTTTTCTTCCATTACTGTCTTCCTTGCTAGCTTCAGTAAGTATTCCAGGTACTCTAAGTAGAACTGCATGTGTGTACGTGGAAAAACAGCTTTACATATGGCAATACTGGAACAGAAGCAATCCTAACACACTCTACAATGTTAATAAAAATCATAAAAATACTTTTAGATTTCACCTGGGGAAATGCAGAAGCATGAGGGGATGGCTAGTGGTTGAAGGAAATCCCCAGTTTCCTACTTTCTTTCTCCTACTCGTTCCCTTACACTCTGCCTCCTACCTCCTGCATGACAGCAGCTGTAGACCAGACAACTACCTATTGACAAATTTTATTATCTACTTACAAATATATGCTCTCACATTCAGGCTTAATTTATCCCTCCCCTGCAGCTGGCAGACAGAAACCTTTTGACTGGTTGAGCTACCACAACCTTTAGGGCACACCCTAGCATGTGCTGACTACCAATAAATGTTGGGGAACACAAGACTTCCTTTCACAATGTAAGGACATGGTGATCAAATCCAATTCTGTGCTGGATAGGAATAAAAATCTATGTGCATAAACCACCTCTTTCCAAGCCCAACTTTTCCACTGCAATAAAACAGTGGGATAATGGGAATTTTCCATACTCTTTCCTGTTACATGTTGTTTATTTTCAGCTCCCCAGAAATTTAAACATAACTTGTGGGGTTTTTTTTAATTTTCTTAGAAAATGGAGAAGTGTCATTCGAAATGCAAGAAAACAAATCATTTACACAGCATTTGCACACAAATCCTCAGAAAACTGTAAGAATACAGTGAATAAAATTGAAAAGTAATTTGCTATCACATTGCTGCCACATATTACATGGATCAATAGGTGCATTGCTGGCCTTTGCTGTATTCTCTGTACACCATAAAATGCTGGATGGTGCTAGAGGACCAGTTGATGTCATAAACACCAACCTCACATTCGAGGTGACAAAGAAACATCTCTGGTAATGATATTTATTTGCCCTTCTTACGTCTTTTGACAGTGAAGACAAAGGCACTGCAACAATCCTTGACCTATACAGGACAAATTACATCAAATTTAGTCTGTTTTCCCAATCTATAGACTATGCAACATCATTTGTTGCAGAAATTTGAATAGGGCAAGAGATTTTCTCATCACAAGCAGAAGACTGCCAGCTTGGTACATGTAATTCTATCACTCCTGCCATGGAGTGCCTCTGTGAGAACACTTACACATTTCAAAGATATGTGTAAGATATAGATACCCAACAGGAGTAAGATTTAGCTGGAGCATGACTTCGAGAAGAACTAGTCATTGCTACAGTCAGCATTATGGATATGTACCAGAAATGGTGGCATGTTCTATGAAGATGAGAATTCTGGGGGGAAAATTGAGTCTGAGAGAAAAAAATGAGTGGGCAGTAAGTTACTACACAGTTTAGACTTCAGCTACTTTATGCTCTGTTCCATAATTGAAGGCATTTTACAAAATGAATAAATAAAATTCAGCATTTGTGAGGTATCCTGACAGTAGCCACGACTGCCAGAGAAGGACACACAAAAGCATAGTCGAGGTGTATTTTCAGTAAGCTTTATATAAAATTCTTCAAAAACTGAAGAAACTGAAGTCACCATGATAGAAGAAGAAAAGCCTTGTATGGATGAGTAATTGGTTAGTGCCAGGAAACAGACGGCCAATTCTGCAGTGCAGGGAGGCCACTTGCAAAATTTCTCACGGAGCTGTGATGGATTTGCTGTGGCAAAGGTAAGCAGCAAGAAACATCCAGTTACTCAAAACAGTACAGGATAGAGATTCATGGAGAGACAGTGTGAAACTGAACAGCCATCAGAATGAAAGGTGACATTCAACAAATAAAGTGATCTACACATAGGGAAAAAAACAGCAGTCCTAATAAGTTTATATGGTCTATTGCTCAGAAAAGAGATCTGGGCTTATGACAATCCCTTTAACACAGGAGTTTAGTCCTTGATAAAAAAAAAATTAAAAGTGTTAGAATTAAGGACAGGAACATCGCCAAGCCATTGTGTAAATCTCTGTTTCAATTCAACCATGTTTATACCCAAGACTGTACTTTTAATTCCCTTTAAATCAAAAATGTTAACAGAAGTGGAAAAAGCTCCTGAAAGGACAAAAAAGGATGATCAAAATATGCGATAACTTTTCCCTCATGCAATCTTAACCCTAAGCAATCTTTGTTTCTTTATTCTGAAAAAAGGGTATTTTAGAGACATCTGACAAATTTATGAAGGTTTAGGTAGGTTCTAGAGGGTGGTGGTACAAGGTAACTGCACACCATCTCTTCCCGTACAAGGATTATGAGCACTGAATTCAGCTCACTGGAGGCAATTTGCGAAGGACATGAGGGGTTCATTGTGGAACTGGTACTTCACCCAAAGAACCACCATCTCAGTGGTAAAAGAGGTTGTGTATTCTTCCTGACTTCATGAAGAAGCTGGACATACTCAGAGATGAAAATCTACTGATGATTAAAGAACATAAGACACAACTAACTCCAAAATCTCCTGTGCTTAAAAGAGTTGCAAACTCGTACGGTATGAGGTAACATTAGTGTATACACATTGCCTGTTCTTACACCTTCACAGGTATTTGTTAATGGCTATTGTAAAACATGTTGCTGGTCAAGCAATATATTTGAACTGACCTAATATGGCCATCTTTGTGTTCTAATTCTACCTTCAGAACAAACAGCAAAAAAGAATTTGAGGTAACAACATCTAACTCGGTTTTTCTCCACAATTGTTAGCAGCAGCTAATTAAATTACCACCACCCATCCTGTGCAATGAATGACTCACAAGTTCAGTGGGGAAAGGAAGAAGGAAAACAAAGCAATGTTAAGTAATTAAAGTCTATACCAAAACACACATGAAACACAGAAGGCAAATTAGGTGGGATTATCTTGCTCATATATTTCCCAATCTGTGATAGCCTGGCTTTGCAACCAGGCAGTTCTAATGTCTCTGGTTTCTAAAATGGCATGGCTAAGTTTTGAATGGTCTGAAATAGTTTGATGTATTGGTCTTCTGAGGGAGGATGTCACTCATACGTCACATTTAATGGAATACGTGAGGAATCTCCATTTGCTTGCCTGGAAAGAGACAATGCATAAATTATCAAAGACAGCGCTTTAAATTGAACTAGGTGACTTGTACTTGAGCAGATATGGGAGCACTCAAACTATCTTCTAGCAGATAAGACAGGCAACCACATTTCTCTCCATACATTCCAGGCAGATCAAAGGTGCACATGATCATATCTTTAGATTTTAATGAAGAAGAAGAAATTCGATGCCAGCACACTGACAGGGCAATGGTTTTTGTCGTCAGTACCAGAACATCCCACACACCTCTGCCAGTTACAAAGACACTGCTGTAAAAGTCCTTCTGTATCTTCAGCATTGAATCATAACCAGAAGGTTACGGCTGATTGTGTGTTAAAATTGGGCTGAGTTTACCAATAGGTATATCTGTCAAAGGGGAGGCAAGATTAATTATTCTTTTTAATCCTGTGTTCTTTCCTAGGACAGAACCTTCAGGAGTGAGTAGAAAATGTTATCAGGGCTATGTAAATATAAACAGACTGCAACTTCACAAAAGCTGATTCTTTTTAGGAACAGATATCTACAGACTGTGTTTTAGTAAGAACAGTAAAACACAAATTTCCATATAAATTTCCAGGACAAGAGGACATAGTGTAGTTTCAAGCTACACCAGGGAAAGTTCAGGATGGGCCTTAGGAAGAATTACTACACCAAAAGGGTTGTCAAGCATCAAAACAGCCTGCCCAAGGAGGTGGCAGTCACCATCCCTGGCAGTGTTTAAGAAAAGACTGGGCGGGTGTGGCACTTAGTGCCATGGTCTAGTTGACAAGGTGGTGATTGGACTATATGATCTCAAAGGTCTTTTCCAGCCTAATTGATTCTGTGATTCTGTGTCTGCCAGTGGCTACTAAGAGAAAAGGTACAAAAGAGAGTTGAAGTATGCATGTGAAACAGCACTTGAAATACTGTTTGTAGATTACCTCACGAAAACTTGAGGTTTAATGTCTTCTCTAAAAATGTCTGCTGTTCAAGGCAAATAATAATTAAATACCCATGTAAACATTTAGCCCTTCGAATGCAATTAAACTCCAGCACGATCTTATAGCATCAGGCTCCACTACATACTACAAAAAAATATAAAACCCTCTACAAAAATTAATTTTCCTGTTTAATATCATTATTCTAAGAAAAGAGTCACAAATTCTGCAGTGGCCTCTGAAATCAGAATGGGAAAGATTTAAAAATTGTCAAGTTTTTTTTTTTTTAAACAGAGCTGGAGGTATTTTATTTCCATAGCATTTTTAGAGGAGAGATGAAAAAAACCTCTGTCATGCTTTACGTAAAGGAACAACAGTTATTTATCAAACTGCATCACTATACCGTTTCTGGCATCCACGTTTGCTTCTTTTCCAAAGAAAAGAAAGGACCGGTAAGCTTTATCCAGTCATGGCAGTCCACTTCACTAATTGTCATAGCTTTGTCACTTCTCAGTTTGCATGTGAAGCTAACACGTACAAATTATTTTGCTAAGTTACGTACAATCCCTCCGTTCTAGTCTTCACATGTAGCTGTTTCGTTCAACATGCTTTCATGCTGCAGTGGTTATTTATTTCAAATTCACTAAAACATGAAGCACTTAACTGCCAAGTGGGTACAGACGTCCCCTTTGCAACCCAGCTAATCTGTTCTCTTTTTAATTGCACCATACCCAGATTCTGGGTTTCAGTAACTTCCTCATTTGCACTGGAATCTAGGAAATCTCTTCACGTATAGTTTGGACAACTACATTGATTTACAATTAAACTGGTTTACACACCAAGACTGTGTCAGACTGTATTTCTATGACATTCAATGTCAATTCCCAAAGAGTCTGCTTGCTGTACTGAATTACAGCTTTCAAATAATGTATTAATATCACAAACTTATGATACAGTCTGTTCAATTTCTGTGTACCGACTCATTTGGCACCTGACAAAAGACAAAACAGTATTTTAATATTAATTTTTATTCCCAGAGTCTGCCAGTCAGCAGATTCAATAACATCAGTTAAGATTTGAACCACACAATTCCCAGCAGCCACTGAAGCACTTATATTGTCCATGGAACAATCATCTACCTTTAGTTGGCAACAGCTCAGCCACTTCAGGACAAGCTGTGAACTTTGACACCTATATCCAGGAACTGCAGCTGTTTCTCACTCTCCTGACCTGGTTGAAACAAGCTACTACTAGCAGCTAAAGTTAAGATAAATAACCACTGGTAATGCAGGCTCTTGCTAGACAGTGCTGGGCAGTGGTGAAGACTAGTTTGCAAGGTTTTTTTGAGAAGCGCCAGTAAAATTTAAGGAGAACAGGTAATACTCCCTTCTTTTAAATTCTCTGTGATTTTCTACAAAATGTTTGGAGACATTATGAAAAATAAATTAACATCATGCTTAAAAGCTGAATGTCCACTTGAAAAATAAGGGCAGAGGAGGACCACACAGTCTTCCAGTATCTAAACCCACAGTCCTGGAAGGGAGGGGGCAATCAAAAGAATTTCTTGGATGGGAACTGAGTGGTTTATAATCACTCTCTAATGCATAGAAGGATTTTTCTCAGTAACTTTACATGAAACCATACACACTGTGAGTGACAAACTCTTCTGAGTTTTAATAAGCAAACATTGCTTTGCATTCACAGTGTGTTAAGCCCTCAGGCAATATCCACAAGGTATAGAAGCATGCAGTCTTTGTGAAATAGCTCTGTAGGACATGTTTCTTATGACCAGTCATGCAGCAAGACAACTGAAGCAGACAGAAATTTTACAGAATGTGGTATGAAACAGTCAAATTAGCAATGCACAGGCATAAGCCAAAATAATGACTGGGATTCGGGGAGAAAAACAGACCATGTCCACATGAGTAATTTGCTTACAACAAGTATTGCCACTGCTTCTGGTACTAATTTTCAAAAAAAGTGCAATTATGCATATAAAGATCTAAATGATCACCAGAGTTTTCAAATCATTAACACATATGCTATTAATTTTATTCAAATATTACTACAAAATAGACCCTGAGACCTCAGTTATGCTAAATTACTTTAGCCACCAGTTGCCTCAATCAAATGCCACGGAGAATTGACAGTATGAGGCTATTATTAACACCTAAGCTCCACAGCTGGGGTGAAGAGCAGGTAAAATTACCTGCTCCAGGCAAACCACCTCCTAGCACAGTGGAAATGAAGGAAGCAACACAAACCTGACAGTCTGATCTCAGAAAAAAACATATTCTTGATCTCAGATCAACCAATCAAATTGAATTCAGTCGTATGAACCAGAGACCAGGCAAACATCTAAGAACACTGATACCACTGTGCTCCATTCTCTACATTCCTTCCAATGCCTTAGAAAAGGCTACCATAAAACCAACAAATTACTCAGCACAAGAATATGCATCTTCCCCAAATCCCACAGATGACCAGATAAGAGGCTGAAACACAAATTTTCTTCCTCCCTGCCTCTCTTCTCCCTCTATTTATTATTTGGGGAAGGTAGGTAGGTATTTTTTGTTTGGAACTAGAATCGTCATCAGATTTCGTTAAAATGCCTCTGAGAATATACATCACCAGATTCTAAGAATCACAGCCCTTAATTTAGGGAAGTTTTTACTGTAGACGGAAGAAAACTAATCAACACTGTTTATTCAAAAGCTGGGACTAAGAATTTACAGCAGCTTCAGAGAGGCATGAGAGGTATTCAGCACAAACTGCATAGAAGGTAAAACCCACTTTTGGTAAACTCAAGATTCAGTATTGTGCTGACTATTCCAACTTCTGCTAAGAACACAGGACTAGATAGGATCACTGTTGAGTCACTAATTTCCATCTTTCACAAGAGCCGGTATCCAAATAAATATTTATCCATATGAAGATTTACCCATATAAAGAGATGTACAATCTCAGTCTTGGAAGATTCACTTTGTTCTGTTTTCCTATCCCCTGGACACATTGTGAGCT
The DNA here is from genome assembly GCA_013400655.1 of Mystacornis crossleyi. Lineage (NCBI taxonomy): Eukaryota > Metazoa > Chordata > Aves > Passeriformes > Timaliidae > Mystacornis > Mystacornis crossleyi. Next base: position 1,415 of record VYZQ01023224.1, on the reverse strand, counting down.
TCAAGTCATCTCTCAGTTCCTCACAACAGATTAAAGATTGCCAAAAAGAAATTCCAAAGTCAGAAAACCAGCACTTCTCCAGAAAATAAAAAGGATAAATTGCCAATGTTTTGAAACCGAACACTGGTTCAAAAACACCGAAAAAGTCTTTGAGGAATAATTTCTCAGTCACAAAACGTGGTAGGAAAAAAAATCAAACGAACAGATAATAATGAAAGAGTTACAGAGAACTTCTAGCAGAACTTCAGCTGACAGAAGACACATCCTGTTGCTATGGGGTTCCAGCAACCTCCCCAGAAGACAGCCAGGGCCCATGGAAAGAATAAGGGAATGATATTTTCTGCGTAGATGTTCAGAGCTCTTTGTTTTCCAGACTGCATGGCTGCGAGCCTGGGCACACAAGACTGAAGAATCATGGGAAAACCAGAGTTCTGGGGGCGGGGGAAACACACCTGGGCAATGGGGTACAGGACCTGGGCACATTTGCCTCAGGGAGCAGGGAAACCCCGTGTCCAGGCTTTCACCCCACGGCTCCCTTTCCCCGGGGGGGGGGG
>VYZQ01023223.1:0-15337 GCA_013400655.1 Mystacornis crossleyi | reverse complement strand
AAAAAATTGAGAGAGAGGAAAAAACACTTCTAACTCCTCCGGGTTCTTATTTGTTCTCTTGCCAAAACCGCCAAAGGTAGCAAAAGTTACAGAAATTATTTAAAATCTGTGGTCTTTTCCCTCCAAATTAGATAATTTTTTTTCCAACTGATCATTCTCTTTTCATAATAATGGGATCTAATGAACAGCCCGGTTTGAATTTGCTTTATGAAATAATCTCTCAGATGCTCTAGAGAATCTATTACTGGTCGGATGGAAATAAATCCGATTGACTCCCCAAACATGAGAACGGCTGTTTTCGGCGCTTTGGGCTGTAAACGAGCACCTTCTCCCCCTCCTCCGCCAGTTTGTGGCTGATGCAGTGATACGCCCGGGCAGCGCCGAGGCGCGGGGCTGAGCGCGGTGCCTGGTCCAGCCGGGAATTCCCCCAGGATGCGCAGTTTGAGGGCCGAAGCGCCTCTCGCTGCCGGCTGGCAGCGGAGCGCGGGTGCGGAGGGGATCCGCACCGCCGTGCGGGGCCGAGGTTCTCACCCACCCACCCCCGGGGAGGACACGAGTGGGGGTTCTCAGCAGTGATAAGCGGAGGGGGGGGGGCGGATAAAAGGGGGCCCCTGAGTCAGCTCAACTTTTGTCATGTATCACTTTTCCTCTTGAAAGGTGTTATAACAGCAATTCAATTACAGTAAATAGTGTACATCATCCTCACAGCTGGAAAATTCTGTAACTAACTGTGACCAAACGTTGTAAAGGAATATAGCTTAACCAGTATTACTTTTTTTTTTTTTTTTTTTTTTTGGTTGCTGACCACAGGTTAATTAATTTCAAGGAGCTTAGTATATCTAAACAGAAACACACTGTGATGCTGGCAAGAAATCATAAAATATAAAACGTGGAATTAGGAAGATCATGTGAAATCTCCACAGCAGTGTTTGGTGCCTGGGAATAATTCTGGCGGTGCCCTTCAGCCGGCCCCCTCCGTTCCTGGTCCCCCAAAGCCACTGGAGGCACCGAGCCCTCTGCAGACACCTCAGGGCACACACTGGCATCCCGCAGTGGGACACCCACCCGCGGCTGGGGCTGTGAATGCCACCCACTGACACCCCCGCACATCTTCAGCAAACCCCGCTTCCATGAGAAACACGCACGGGGCATTATATACATTACAGGCCGTACCTATAGACTGGTTAAACACTCACTGCCAGCCCGGGATTAACCCCGTGCAGGAGGCAATGAGTGTCTCACGTCAGGGCTGCAAGGTGCGCTCAGAAAACGGGGTCCTAGAGGAGCCCTAAATCTCCCATGTAAAAAACCCGAGTGAAAGTCCCCGTAAGCCAGCAGCTCCATTTCCACTGACGGTAATATTAGCTGCCGTCTCCCGTTGCAATTGGGAAGATTTAAGGAGGATTTTATTGACTCGGGGGTACAGGAAAAGGTGTTGTGTGCCGTGGGAGGTGTTTTCAGTCCGACACGAGGGAGTGGGGTGGTTTCCATCCCGCCGGGCCCCGGCCACCGCCCGCAGTGGGCTGACCGCGACGGGGGGGGGACACGCGTGGGGGGCAACAAGAGGTACCCCCGGAAAGGGACAGGAATAGGGCCCCGGAATCTCATCCAGCACCCGGAGCCAGCTGGGACTTGATCCCGCTGTTTTCACTGAGCTCGTCCTGCGTGGTCGTGGAGCAGCGGGAGGTGGAGGCGGGGCGGGGAGGAAGATGGGATGGGGCATTCGGGTTTGGGGAATTAAAACTAACACACCTACCGCTCCCCCTCAAAATTGAAGAGACCAGGATGAGAGCCAGGTGGATTTCCCTGAGGAAGGGAGACAGGATCGGGCCCGTTCCCCAGCTCCTGCCCAGATTAAGGGACGCTCTCAGCAAGCGGGCTGGAGTCACCAGGAGAGTCCCCACTAATTTCCATGTTTCTTAGCGAGCTGTTGGCCACGCTTCAAAACAAAAAGAAAAGAAAAGAAAAAGAAAAGAAAAGAAAAAGAAAACGACCCACCAAAAATCCACTCTCGGTCTGTGAAAACTTTATTCAGAAAAAAAATCTCAATCTGCGGACCGTCTCTTTTTTCTTTAAAAAGGGAGAAAACACAAGTCGCCACCTCCAAACTGCAATCGCAAGCCCCAGAACAAAGGTCCGAACCCCCGCGTTTTGCAGTTGTCAGGACAATCTTGTCCATCTCTAGGGTAAAGGGAATACAAATTCCCCCCCTCCTCCTCTCCCTCAGCCCGCAGGAGGGGGCATCACCACTTCAATCCTGCTCCCACCGCCCTCCCCGCAAGCCGGCTTGTTAATTTTTCAGTTTTTCTACTCCTACCAAGTAAAAGTTTGAGAGTTAAACTCCTGCCCCACGTCCTTGCCCAGAATGGCAACGCTTCCCTCCTGCCAAGTTCGTTTGCTGCTTTTCCTCCCCTCCCTCCCCTCTGACCAGGTACGAACTCCCCGCAGCGGGACGGGACCTTTCCAGAGATTAAAAAATATCCACGCGATGCGACCACAAACGTGCTGGTTTACAGGGCAGCTCGATGGCAAAGTTAAGACTTGCATAAAATTTTCGGCTTTTTTTTTTTCTCCGGGAATATAGTTTGTTCAGCTGAAAGCGGGAAATTCTGCAGAAGCTGACATTTATGTTGCACACGTGGAAAAATTCTCCGATTTTTTTTCCCCAAGGAGGGAAATAGTTCTTAAAAATTTACTAATTTCTGTTTCTCCGTCTCTCCGTAGAACGCCTTTAATCTTGCGTCCTTGTAATTCTCTTTCTCCGATTTTTTGTATTTATTTCCTTATTTCTAAAATTGTACCCGAAAGTCTGGACTGCAAACACGTCACCATCCACGTACAGGTAGAAGAGCACAAAACCCCGAATCCTCCTAATTCTGGTTTATCTTTTCTGGGGAGAAAAAACAAAATCTCCCCGCAAAAGATATTTCTAATAATCCTTTAAAACAACCCATTTCTGCATGTTCGAATTATTTTATTTTAAATCTTTACCTTTGTTTATTATCTTCAGGAAATTGCTTCCACTACCGCTTAAGTTTATTTTTGTGACATAACCCTGAAATATTCCCAGCAGAGGCAAATACACCCCAACCGCATCCCTCAAAAGTTTTTTTTTCTTCACACCCTCAAGTTCGTTGTTAATTTTTCATCTTGAAGTTCTCATCCTTCATTTAGAAAAAATGGGGTCCACGAAAAATGTGGGGGTTATTTGTTAATTAACTGGTTGCTTCAGATGGCAAGGTTAAAAAAAAAATGAATGTTTTGTTCATTATTGAGATGTCATTTGCCAGAGTTTCCACTGTCACATTTGGGGAGGAGCGAGGGAACGGGAAACTTTGGCAGTTTCAAATACAGGCTTTCTTATCATAACTTTAGCAATGCAAATATCATCATTTAAGGCATTTTGCAGAAGATATTTTCTGCTTCCCAGCATGGCAAGTGCGGTTATGTTTTATTTCTGAAGAGACTGTGAAACTTCGGTTACTCAGTGGAGTCCGAATCCTTTTTCATCCTTTCCAAGGAGAAAAATATATTCATCTTTCTTGTTATTTTTTTTCTTTCATACATCAAAAATTATATAAATATATATATATTTAATCAATTATCAAAAGCACATTTTCTCTCCTTCTGTGTCCTCTCTTTACCTGAAGAAACGCACATAGCACCACAGAAGTTAAGACAGAAGTTAGTATAAAAAAATCAATCAAACAAAAATCCATGTACGATGTGCAATATTGGGGAATTTTTACTAATTCTTAGGACCTGGCTTGCAGAGCATCCAGGAGTAAAACACAGAGAGGGAAACTTTCGGGCGGTTTGAGGTCCCAAGCACTCGCCTCGCAGCTAATTAGGAAAGAACATTCCGGCAAGGTCCGATTTCCAAACCCAGCTCATTTCCTTTGGAAAGTTACCCGCATCATTTCTTTTAGAAACCACAATAATTAGACCTGAGCTAACTACTCTTCCTCCTGGTCAACAAATCAATAGCAATTAATTTGAAATAGCTGAGATGATAAAATACTTCCTATTGCATCTGACCTTGCCAAAAAGAGTTATAAATAGAAAATACTCAATATATGTTTTAACACAATTCCCATTGCTTTAATTCTTCTTTTGATGTTCTTCGGCTCTTAGGACACTTCTAAATTCTCTATTTCCTTCCTTTTTTATGACTTATTTTTCAGACTTTAAACATATTTTATTAGAACGATTTAATGTTTTTAATATAAAAATAACCGTATGAGATATTTGTAGCAAGAATCATATAGTTACACTAAGTTCGAGTAAATAATGTAATATATCTCACAGAAGCGTATCGGATGAATGATACAGTATTAGACACGAATATACATGTGGCCAGTATTTTATCACTTGTGCACACTGTTTCAGAGGACATGGATTGATCTAAAATTGAAATTGTAGAGAAGAAGAAGGTGATGGGTGGGAGGACTGTAAAGAAAAGAGATCAGAAACGTTTAGATGTGGAATATTAATTATGAAACACAGGACTCTCTTCACTTTTCTTTGCTCAGTAAGAAAGCCTCCTCTTCCCCCGCTCCCCCTTTTGCTCCTTCTCCCTCTCTTTTATTGGGAAGAGGATCCTAAATTCCTTTTGACTGATAGGAAGTTACAAGACAAGATGCTATTTTCCCTTTCTTTTCTGACAACTCTGTCATCCCCGGGATCATAGTCATGTCAGAGTGTCTGTCTGGGAGAAGAAGAAGAAGGGAAAAAAAAAAAAAAAACAAACCAGTGGAGCCTGTGGCCATCTTTGCATCAAAATTTTCCAGACCTCTATTTTTGATTGTGATCCCGCTGATCTGAGTTTGAAATGCGAACACAGCAAAGCCCCTAAGCCTTCAATCGTGTGAAATTTTCAAAAGATCTCTAGAAGCAATCTCAGGCTGTCTGACCCCTGACAGGCGGAGATCTCTTTATACCTCTCTCTGCCAGCACTTCATTTGTTGGAATATCTTTCAGATTTGCACCTCCAGATGACAACCTGAGTGTTTATTATGTGTATGAATCTGAAATCTTCACTGCAGTACAAAGGAGACGTCTTAAACATCATGTTTAATTTCAGATCATAATTACCTGCTCCTCTTTTGCTTCTAATTATCTATTCCTCCTTCCTCTCTGTGGCATGTTGATATTTTGTTGATTCTCCCTTTTAATCAGCCTTTCTTGCTTACTTTCTTCTTCTTTTTATTTTTTTTTTAATCGTATTAGTTTAGTCCACGAGGGAATTAAACATGTCACGGTGGACACACATCATGCGTATGTGGAGATATAAAATTCTAGCCATGAGCGTGTGCTCCCTATGGCTCTCTGTATATATGGATGTGCTCTGGAGAAATAATAAATATTCCTGCCTTTATAATCCAGGTTGTTAGTATGCTTCATCTCCCATTAATCTTTATACATCAATTTAAATTGGCAGCAGTGTTTATGTTTTGTCCCGTGACGTAGCAGCAATGTCATTTGATAGCAACCAAAGCAGCTGAAGCCCTTTAGCGTCCCTCCTTTCAAGAAAACTGAAAGGGGGGGTGGGGGAGTGGGGGTGGGAGGAATGGGAAAAATATAAATAATGTATTAAAAAAACCCCAGACATCTCTAACTTTCCCCCTTTTCTTTAAGGGAACGTTTATGCCTCCTTCCTACCCTCCTATTCACCTGTTTAAAGAAACCTTCTGTTGTCCAGGCTCTTTGGAGGGGGAGATGGAGCTGGTGATGCCGACCATGGCTATTTTTATTACATTTTATACTGTTGGCGTTAATTTCTCAGGTGGAAGAGCCGTCCATTGAATAGCATGGTAGGTGTCATTCCAAGTGCCCAGCTCATTTTCACAGGCTGGCTAAGGTAGGACCCCGCCTTGCTCTGCAGCTTAAAAAGGGGGGAAATAAATGACTCTTGTGGGATGGCAAAATCTCGCAGAGGTGGGAGGCTGGTGCGGGATCCCTGGCGTCCACCTCCTCCCCGGCGACCTCCCATCCCTTCCAAGGTACTTAGGAGTTGAAGATAATTTTTTTTTTCCTGTGGGGATTCCACATCATTTGTCCCTACCCCGATGCTGTAGACCCGTGGCGTTGCTCTGCTGAACTTATGAAAATATCTCCTCCTTGGTTTAATTTGCCCCGAAAACGCTTTGCCTATGTGTTCAGCTGTTTCTGTGTTTATCCATTTTTCCCATAAAACTTGTATTAAAACAAAATGTTACTTTTCTTTCTCTCAGGAGCTGTATATAGAGACCCTCCCTTTTTGAAATAGACCGCAGGGACTGTCATTAGATCAGATGGCAAGCCTTTATAGAAAGTGTTTTGCATAATTACATACCAAAGCCAGAATAGTCACCCTCACATTTTATGGGTCACAAACCATCAACAATTGGCACATTATTGTCCAAGAAACCCAGTCCATTCACTGATAGAGAAAACTAGACTGCCTAATCTAGAACTGAGGAAGATTGAAATTTCTTCTAACAAGAACCCAGAGAAGATTATTTTCAAACTGACAACGTGTTTACATATAGTTATAAAGTTCAGAGGACCGGTGGGGAGAGAGAAAGGGTATAAACCACTAAACATGATTAAGAATCGCACAGTGGCCTAATATAGATGGTTCATCAAAAAGGAACAGACTGAAAGCTCCCCACCCTGCCCACCCCCCCCGACAGCCCCTCTCCTTTTCAGATCTGTTCCCTTTTCTACCGTTGTGATTCAGTAATTAAGATATTCTTATTTGGACAGACAGCTCCTCTGGTAACTGAATAATATTAGTTCCCTTTGATGTCAAACTTTTGACAGTTATCACACTAGCATTGGGCAATTTAGCACAAATGCCCTCTTCTTTTTTTTTTTTTTTTTAAGGGGGAAAAAAAAGTCTTTGAAGAAAAGTAATAAGTGTGATCGCTATCAGCAAATGATGTAAATCTCAGTAGACAGGCATCCCTGGGTATAAATTACATTTTGTTGTATATAATGAAGCGAGTTTTGTTTTTACCTCATTCCCTTATCAATGTCCAAAATTAAGGCAATAATCCCACTTCCTTCACACCAATTCACCACAGTCCCTCTCCCCCCTGATTATTTTCTTTTCTTTCACAGGAAAATTGGACGGTTTTCCAAGCCCTGCCTTCCTCCCTACACCCCCCTGCCCGCTTCCCACCCACCCGGCGCAGCGCGGAGCCACCGGCGCTGCGGTGCGGGGGAGCGGCGGCAGCTGCGGGCGGAGAGGGGTTGCGGCCCCGGCCCCGGCTCCGCGCTTCACCTGAGCCCCTAAAGCCTCGCCCTGAAGCCACTCCTTTCGCCACGGCCAAAAGAACCAGCAACCCAAACCCCACAACCCTTCGCCTGTGGCGCCTGGCAGCAGCGGGGAGTAATAATAATAATAATAATAATAATAATAATAGTAGTAATAGTAATAATAGTAATAATAATAGTAGTAGTAGTAGTAGTAGGTGCGTCCCCGGCCTGGATTTGCGAGTGGCGTGGAGCCCGGCTGTCTGGGAATAGAACTGGTTCCTGCGAAGAGTGGTGAAGGAGGCGGGGGGATGGATTGCAAACATTGCAAGATCCAGTTCGGGACTTTGGGAGAAGGGGATCTCCTGGGGGCTGCTCGTCTCTCTCCAGCATCCCCTGTCCCCAAGCAGGAGATTTTCACTGCAGCATTAGGGATGAGCCCCCCACTTGCCCCCGCGCCGGGCAAGAAGCCTCCCCGGTACCGGGTGGAGATGAGGTGGCAGAGACTGATTTATTCTGCTTTTTTCATCATAACTTTGGGGGGGGAGGCGGGGGGAAAGCTAGCTCTCGCCAGGTTTGCCTTATCGCGAGATCTGGGCAATTAAAATAATATGAAATGAAATTTAAAAGATATAATAGACCCACCCTTCAGTTCTTAGAGGAGGTGTACAGAGGGAGGTGGGGGGGAGAAGAGGATGTAGCTCCCTGGCTGCAATGTCCTCGCTAATCCCACGGTCCCCGGGACAGCTGGGTGGAAGTGGCGTGTCCCTGAGTGCCGCCAAGCCCCATCCCCATCCTCCCCATCCCTCTGCTGCCGCACGCAGCGACCGCCGGCACCGGCAGCACAACGAGCCGCCCCGCCGGGGACGAAGCAGCGACCCCCGGTCCCTCCCCAGCGCTCGCCCCCGGGACGGGGGTGCCGCCCGTGGGCTCCTCCCGGCGCGGCGCAGGCCAGCCCTCTCTTCCCTCCCCGCCTAATTAGCAGCCGTGGGGAGCGCCCTGATTAATTTAAATGCTTTTTGTAACAGTGTAAGGGCGAGAGCCATGTCTGCGGCCGCAGACGGGTTATATTATTTTCGGGCTCAGGTTTCGGTCGCCCGGGAAGGGGGGAAGCGCGGCGGGATCGCTGAGGATGCGCTTATGCTTCCCGGGAGATAACGTCGCCCCCAGCATCGTCCCTCGCCCCCAGGGAAGCGGCCAGGCTTTTCTGGAAACTTTGCTCCAAAANCCGAGTGTGTGTCTAAAGGAGGAAGTTATGGGTTTTTTTTTTTTTTTCCCCTGAGAGAAAGAGGTCCCTGCAGAGGTTCTATTGTTTTTTCTTAGGGGAAAAAAAATAAGGAAGAAAAATGTATCTGCATCTCCATATTTTTCAAGGATAAAGACTTGAGAAGTGCAATGTAAGAGACAGCTTCAGCTTCGGAGAGAGTGTAGTCAGCCAAGGAACTTCAAATAAAGTCCTTGAGAGGTGAAAGAGAAAGTGCGGAAACTTTCCCAAAGGTCACCTTTAAAGCAGCAGAGAAACTTCTCTCTCAAGTTCTCTGCTCTGACATTTCTCGGGGGGGTGAGGGCGCCGAGACTTGCCTAAAATCGATAACACTTTATAGAAAGGAGCCCGGGTAACATCTCACACACCACCACACCCCCCACCCCCCAATTCCCAGCCCGTGGCCCGCGTTTGTGGCCGCTGGTCCCGAGGTGGGGCCGCGACCACCCGACGCACCCGCTGCCACTGCCCGCGGAGCGCCGCGCTCGGGCACGCACCCCTGCCCCTCGCCACCTTGGGGGAAAAAAACGAGGACTAGAAAAATCAAGGACAGTTAGCATTGCAGGGAAAGGAAGAGCAGCGCTTTGATTTACATTATCTTCGGGAAAGAAAAAGAGGAGGGAAAAGGCAATTAAAAAAAAACCCATCCCGGCCCTGAATCTCAGGCAATGTTCTCGTCCTTTGTTTTACTATTTACAACTTATTTTAGAACCATTTTAAAAACTAAAAAACAAAAAAAGTTTATAAACCCCCGGGAGGTATTTGTATTTCCCAAGAGCAGAGGCAAAGCCTCTACACCCCATACGGGGGCTGCAGCCCGGAGCGAGATTTGGGAAGGGCACAAGGAGAGCCTGCGGGAGCGAACCCTCCGCACATATAACCGGTCATTGATTCATTCCTAATAATTCATTAGAAAGCAGCGTCAATTCCTTCCTTTGCAATAATTTTTGGGTTGCAGGCGAGACCGAGAAGGGACGGGAGGAACTGGCGATATCTCCCGCATGCTTACACTTGCTTTGCCCACGAAAATTGTCTTTTTCCCCCCCAAAAATCGACGTTTTCCTCTTCCGTTATTCCTCCCGATTTTTTTTCTCATTTCTTTCCCTTTTTATTTTTTTCCCACATTGTGCCTACAAGCATGCAAGTAATAAATGAATCAGATAAAGGAGAGGAAATGGCCCATATTTATTTTGAAAACCTTCCTGGTGGGGGCTGTGGATTCGGTACAAGGATCAGTTTGGCCTTAAATACCAGTAACGCGTCGAGACTTTTGCTCGGAAGGCCTCTAAACCTGACGAGGAGGAGAAAAAAAAAAAAAAAAAAAGGAAATAGCTGATGCCTTCGTTTCCCAGCTGGATATTGGGGATCGTTTAAATACCCCTTTTTCCCTTCGAGGGTCCATAATAAAAGCGGTGAAAATTACACTGGTTTCCGCACAAGGAGGAATGTTTTGCTGCTTTAACGTTGTTATTTTTGGCGGCGGGGAAGGCTCGGGGAAGGCGGCAGCACCCAACGCCGCTGCGTGCCTGCAGCTCCTACTGCGACACTGTATTAACTCCTAGTTAAGCCAGCAAATAATATTGTTCATTCATCTTTTTCAAAGTTGATTTATAGCAATCGACAGGTTAAAGCGTCATCTGACTTCATTACTTTTAAAAGCTGTCTATTTCAGAACTGTCACTTTTCATCACTTAAACCGAATAAACGGTTGAAGAAATGAATTGAGAGGGACTTGGAGATCGTGTTTATAATTCTTTGTCTCGACGTTAACATACCTAATGACCTGACCTGCATGAGGAACCTGCGTGCCTAACGCCGAGATTAAAAACAGTAATAAAAAGAAAATCAACATCAACCCACCAGTCTCCAAAAGTTACAGGAAAGGTGAGGAAGTGGGGACAGAGGAAAAGCAGGACCGAAATGCTGCACTCGCACGGAGGAAGCATCATGTATGATCACACATGTGCCCACGCACGGAGATGTGGACGTTAGCACGGGGTTAGCAGTAAATAATTCCCTTGTGTCCGTTTCTTCCTCACACTCCTATCGCGACTGTTTAAAATAGTTGGGGGGAGGGGGGGGAGGAGGGGAGGAATAGTAATAATAATATTATATTAAAAAAAAAAACATGAAAGGAAAGGTAACTCTGGTGCTTTTAGCTCACTTAGTAATTTTCATACACTATTAAGACTTTTTTTTTTTTTAAGCGACAAACGATCATCTCCGAGAATGTTGCAGGTATTGTAGGGAAAGGAAAAAAGAAAATTTTCCCACGTTTTTAGAGACCTTAAAATAGTAAACAAAAAAATCTAAACCACAGAAATGCAATCCTCAATGACAGCACGCGTCAAAGCTCTCAGGAGTTTCCCTGGCCACATAAAAACTGGCGGCTCTGTGTTTGCTCCCCATGCTGGGAATTCACCTTTGTGGGAGTTCTTCTCCCTGCGCATCCAGGTTCCCGCAGCGTGTTTGGCTCTATAAAACTATTGCCAATAACCTGCATTTATTAATAAATCCACACCAGAGATGCTTCCAGGGGGCAGAGCTGTGGGAGAGGGGGAATTATTTTAAACAAAGCAGACAGGTTGCTCCCTACCTTTGCTCTCTCTTAACGCCGGGTGCGTGAGCGCTAAAATAGTAGTGACCACCCTAAAAACGGAGCAGAGGTGCCGGGAGAGCCAGACCCCTCTCCGCGGCCGCGCAGGAGGCGGGCTGCCAGGGGCGTGCGGAGAGCGCGGGTGCGGAAAGTGCGTGCTCCAGGGCACTGCAAGGGGGATCGGGGGGGTCAGACCGCGGCGAGCAGCCACCGGCCGGGCTGCGTTCTAATAAAAATAAGCATTATCGATTAGGATGGTGGGTTTTGGTGGGGTCACCCCGCTGCGCGCCCGCTGGGCGCCCGCGTCCCCCCGCGCCGCCTCCCGAAGCGCTCCCGAGCGCCACCTCGCTGCGCTGGGCGCTACTGCAGCCGCGCAGAGCCCACGCACCGGCGGGGCCGCGCGTGGGGAGGCGGAGCGGGGGGACAGCGCCGGGGGTACAGCCCCGCGCGTAACTCCCTCCGCCAGGCCTCGGGCCGGCCGTAAAAAGAACAGAAAGGGTTTTCTCGCTTTCTCTGCAAGATTTCTTCCCCCCCGCCTCCACGGTGGTGCCTGACCTTGCAGGGAGATTGAGCTCAGAAGTGTCCCGGAGCACAAACTACTGCGACAGGATTGGACGTTCAGTTAAAAAGAGCAAAATCGAAGGAGCCCTTTCTACCAGCTATGGCCCAGGCTCTCAGGCAGCGCCTGCTGCGATTTCTACACCAAAAAAGAAAAAAAAAAGGTCATTAACTACTATTAACTACTTTGGATCAAAATGGGACTTAGAAGGCAGAGTCATTTCCTTACGGAGCACGTACAGATGCTATTTCTCAAGATAATTTTAAATTTTTTAATGTGTTTGTTTCCCCCAGCGGAAAAAAAAAAATTAAGTGATAAACCCCCCAAACACCAGCATTAACTGTATAGTCCAAAATTCCCACATGCTTAAGGGAATAATCATAATAATAATGGAATAGGAAGCAGTGAATAATGCAATGTAAAGAAGATGATGAAAACGTAAAGTCTCGAAATAGTTCCAGCACTTGGAGGACTCATTTGGGAAATTATTAAAAATAAAAAGGAAAAAAGAAAAAGAAAAAAGAAGGCCCCTTCAGGCTCACAATAGGGGCAGTGTCACATGCGCATTTCAAAGCGCCCCGCGGATCTCTCCGCGAGCCGGCTCGCAGGCAGGTGGTGCGCGGGGAGGCGGATTTGGGGGGATCCCTTTCGGTCCTACTGAAAAGGGAGCAGCGGCCCAGGCAGGGAGGAAAGGAAAGTCCCCATCTCCCAAGCTTTTGGTGACTTTGGGTGACAACGGAGGGCAGACATCCCCCGGATCCTCTTCGCCCTCCCGTTTACAGAGAATTCCTGCCCACCAGCACACATGGCAGTTGTTTAGCATGAAACGTGCTATTAAGTATTGATTAAGAGCATCCACATGTTATTCCGAGAATGTAAAGAGCTATTAAGAGCCATTTGACTTTACCAGAAAGTAACGAATATTAGTTAATGAGTAATGGAGAGGTGCGGGGCAGCGGGCCCCCGGCCGGCCTCAGCACAATTGGATTCTTTCAAAGAAAGCAGAAAAGAAGAGAAAAAACGCTCTATTTTTTAATTCCAGCGAGAATTTCAACCGGGAACAATATAATCCAGCAGCTGCGACAGGTGGAAGAGAGATAATTGAGCAAAGGCTGCTTTTGACAATTAATATTGCGGGGAGATAATGTCCCCGGTCGGGGTTTGTTAAGAGCCCCGGGATGTGGAGGGGCAATGCGGGGGATCCAGCAATACCCAGAAATTATGAAAAACACTCAGAATTACGGAAAAAGGAAAAACACCTAACAAAACAGAAGGGTGAAAAGATTGGGAGGAAATTCCCCGTCCGGTGGAATTCCCCCTGCGCTGTCCCCCTGCCTTCCCCAGGCCGAGAAAAGTTGCCCATCCTACCACCACCTTTTTTTTTTTTTTTTTTTTTTTTAAGTGTTTCAGGTAGACAACTTAATGCCCGGAGTCTTTTTTAAAAAATGCTTTTATTGCTATTGCACTTCCTACCACAAGATGAAGAGCAAGTCAGCGGAGTTTGTATTACAACTATGTCATAATGTTTCACTGATGCAAAACATGTAGCCAGAGGGGGTTGCTAATGATTCCTGGATTAGAGAGAGGGAGAGCGAGAAGTGAGAAAAAGAAAACCTGGTTTCTTTTTCTTTTTCTTTTTTTTTTTTTTCTTAAGCTACGTAAAACCTGCCCATTAATACCCAGCCCTTGCAACATCTCAGTATCTCTAACAGACACGCGGACATGCCACGAGCCTTTTAAACACCACAAACGTTTTGCATATTCCACCTATTAATTATGTTTGCCGCCTATTAATTTCAGGGGTCCTTTTCAAGAGAAGACAACTTCCAACTTTGTGTCCGTGTGGGGGGCGGGATGCTCCAGAAGCTGGGGATTTCCGCTCGGGGTGAAGACGGTTTCAAAGCTACCCTACCCCTGCCTCCCAAAATCTCTCCCCTCTGCCCAGGACGTGCAAAACCTCTGTCCTGGCTGCTCCGGGTGCGGACCGCTCCTCTCAGGGTGTGCAGGCCCCCTGCGGAGATGAAGAGGGAGGTGGGAAGGAGAGATGTCGGGATTAAGGAGCACCCTGCCGAGATGCCACCCGGCGCTGCGGGGCTTTCGTCGCCCTCCTCCAGTGCTGGGCTCTAGGCCCGGTCGCAAAGGCTCTCCCTGGCAGGGTGGGAGGTTTGGGAGGCGGGATGTGCTCAAAGCAGGGCGCAGAACCTCCTGCGCGGTGAGCAGGGAGAGGTGGGGTCGGCCGCCCGGAGCAGGGGATGTGGAACCGCCGGGCTCGGGGTGCCGGCTCCCGGCCTCATGGTTCCTGTTCCCCGCAGCCTCTCCAGCAAGACTGCAGCTGGAAAAGGTTTTCTCTGTTTGACAAGATAGTTTTCTTTTTTCTTTCTCGCTCTCTTTCTTTTTTTTTTTTTTTTTTTTTCCCTTTTTCTCCTGACAATGAACCTCTGAAACCCGTGCAGGGAACGACGGGCGTTCTGGGGAGCCGGAGAGTGCCCAGAAGGCCCGGGAACTAGGCGAGTGGACCACTGCCACCTTCCCTGTCCCGGCCACCATGGGCTGGAGCCAGCTCCATCCTTCCTTTAGGCTCCGGCTGCTATGCTGGCCGCCGTCCTACTCCTCTTCCCTACAGGGACAGCCCCTCCGGCTCTGTCCCTCTCCTCGAAGTGACTCGTTGCGTGGTCCCATCCCTGTCCCCTCGGCCCAGCTTGGCGTCACCCTTGCAGCGAGGCCGGATCAGGCCCGGTGGGCGCTGGGAGGGACCTGCGGGGGCAGGTGATACCAAAGAGAGACCTGTAGCATCCTCAGGATAAGGCAGAGGCGAGGAAAGGGCTCGGGTCATGGTTTCAACCCCTGAGATCTGCCGAGCAGGCTTGAGTTTTGCCCCTAAATCCCGCCTAAGCGGGACCCGCGGGCAGCTCCCAGCCCTGGAGCCGGACCCCGACCCCGCGGCTGCCACCAGCCCCGGGCACCCCGCCGGGACGGGCAGCGGCAGGAGCTGTCCGACCCTTTTATCTCCGGATTTCGCTCAGAAGAGATGAAAAATAAAAAGTTTCAAATGTGACCTACTTCCATCTCCCCCTCCCCCTTCCCTTCAGATATTCACGTCATCTATTAAGGGAGGGTGGGGGGGAGAAGGGAGAAGCTAAATTTACGAGGTCTGGTGGGTTCTGGAGTCTGGGTGCTGGGAAACAGGTGTTGGCAGTTCGCTAGAGTGTCAGTCAACTTTTGGAGATGAAGTCATTAGGGAGGTAGTCTCCTCGGAACAATCTGGTGGTTTCAGTCGGAGTTAATTTATACCGAAAAAAAAAAAAGAGAGAGAGAGAGAAAGAANCTCCTTCAGGCCTGAGCATGGCGCTGCTCGGAGCCGGGGCTGGCGGCCGCTCCGTGCCGGTGAGCCAGGGGGCGGCGGGGGGCGGCGGGGAGGGGGGCTCCGGCAGCGTCGGAGTGGGAGAGCCCGGCAAAGGCGTGGTGCGAGCTCTGCCTGGGAGGCATCATGGCATATCATGTGCTTCAAAAGATGGGGGGGAGGAAAGGAATGATGCTCAGATCCCATCGCCCACCCCCCTTTGCAGTTGGGTGACAAATCACCTCCGTTGTATCAACCACTTGTTTCTTTTAGTATCGCGGGGAAAGATTTCATTAATGCTCCTCCAGGCCCCCCCTTTTCCCCCTCTCCCCTCCCTCC
>VYZQ01023222.1:0-14149 GCA_013400655.1 Mystacornis crossleyi | reverse complement strand
AAAATTTTTAATTTTCTTAATACCTTTCCCTTTTTTTTTTTTTTTGTCTGAAGGCATACATACCCATAAATATTCATCCTTTTTTTTTTCAAAAGAACTCGAATTCATTTACCATGGCGGGTCCTTCCAATGCATTCTAAAGTTTGTTAGCATAGCCCTGCCATTCCTTAAGGAAATCTATTTAATCTTTCCGCACACATATATTTTCTCCTGATTCATATCCATCTGCTCATCCAGTGAAATATGAGAATATTTCTTAGTTAAAAGTTTAGTACTTTCAAGGTTTTGGCTGGCACAGCTCTATCCCTCAGCTGGGTGATGCGAATTGAACCATGCCCAAAAGAATTCTGTGACCTTTAACATAATGGAACTTCATAACCTCCACCGTCTGCTACACAGAAGCCTAAATCACAGTGTAGTTGGGGAAAACCAAAAAGAAGTGGGTAATGTGGTCTCAGAAATGTTAAAGGGAAGTTTTTCTTTTCAACTGCACTGAAATTTTCTTGATTTGGCTATCCAGTGGTCGTTAAGAGCAGATGGTCTCCTGATCCTGAGAAGGTCGTGTTGAGGATGACTGGACAACTCTGGAGGCCAAGTCGTTGATGATGGAAGCAGCGTTTTGGTTTCTGTGGTTACAACAGGAATCTTTGAGGACTGACAAGTGCGAGAGACAAGAACTACGTGACAGAGTGGGGCAAAGATACCTTTTCCAGGTTGGCCCATCTGGAAAGGAGATCTCTAAACTAAGAATTGGGAAATGAGCCAGCTCAGAGCCAGGAGAGGAAAGATCGACATGGGCAATATTAAGTGTTCCAGGCACGGCTGGGTGGCACTTGGAGCAGCCTGGTCTAGTGGAAGGTGTCCTTGCCCATGGCAGGGGTGGAACTAGACGAGCTTTAAAGGTCCTTTCCATCCCAAGCCATCCTGTGAATCTAGGATGCCATGATTGTGGTGACTGTTCTACAGACCTCTTGATTGAGAAGAAGTGGGTGAGCCCCTCATTTTTACAGGAATTCCAACAGGAATCTCATGAAATTCAACAGTGGGAAGCACTAAGTCCTTCCAGTGGGGAGAAACAAATCCATGCTCTAGTCCACGCTGGGTACCACATGGCTGAAAGGCAGCTTTGCTGCAGAGAAGGACCTGGGGGTCCTGGCGAACACCAAAACTGCACAAAGGTCCATGTGCCCAGAGGTGGCCAGTAGCCTTCAGGAAGAGCAGAGTCAGAGGAAATGTTCTTTCCATGTCACACAACACTGGGATACACAGCTGGAACACCGTGTCCAGTGCTGGACAAGAGGGAGAGGGACTGAGCAGGGTTAGTCCAGCAAAGGACTGTATTTGATGTTGCTTTGAGGAAGCAGCACAGGAAAATCTCCAGATATCTTTTCCAACCTCAGATATCCTATGGTCCAGACATTCTGCCATGTTATTCTCCTTCAAGTTTGGTGTAAGCTGTCCCTGCCCATGCAGGGGGGTTGGAACTAAATGGTTCTTAAGGCCACTTCCAACCCAAACCACGTTGGGATTCTGAGATCAAAGTAGTTTTCAAAGTAGTATCTGATGTGGAAAAAAACCCTGAATGTGCAAAATTTTGTAGGTGGAGCACCAAGCATTTTCTGATAAAAAGCTGTAAAGTACCTGCTAACAACCCTTGCAGGATAAAAGCCTGTGAATACTTTAAATATTTTGATGAAACCAACTGTGAACATCCAATGCTTCCATTATAGCAATTCTCCTAAATATAATGATTCAGAAGAATTGCAATGAAATAAACATCAAAGAGTGTTAAAATAGGAGCATTTTTGACAAGAAATGTTCTTTCAAGGGTGAGAGCTGTGGGTCCACAAACCATAAAATCAATGAAACTTTTAAGTAAAAATTCAGAATTATATCAGTTAAGTAGTGAGTACACATGAAAAAAAATATATTTTGCATTCAGCTCAGTAATTACAGGACATCCATCACTTCTGATTCTTCTCACCAACAAATTACATAAAGTTCTCTACATCCTCCAGCCAGTATTATTGTACCAATATCTTATTTCTCTTGGAGATAATTTATGTTGCTTCTGTCATGGGTGTGTTGCCAAGCCATTATTCACACATTTTGCCACTATAGAAACAACAATGTGCAGACAAGTCCTGCACTTCTTTCTGGAGGCAGCAAGACTGGGGCTGGATCTGAATTTATGGTGGTGAAAAGTTTGTATTCCAGTGCCAAAGATTTTAAAAGCCTTGCACTTGGTCAGCTGTCACTGGAGCTGTTGGAAATTTCAGTGTTTTTTGAAAAATAAGCATTTAGTCATCACAATTAATAAGGTGAATGTCTGCTCCAAGACTATAAGGAACCAGTAAATCATAAAGATGAGTAAAGTCTTCTCCTCCAAAGGTTACAGTCTCAATAAAAAACCCCGAAAGTGAAAAATGTATAAAAACATCTGGTTCCAACCTAGAATGAATTTTAATTTACAATAATATAAAACTTTTCTGAGTTATTGTAACACTATCCTTTCCAGCTGCATCTCTTGTACAGAGCAGAGACATTACCTACTTGAACAAGCCAATGTGGGTGAAGTGTTTGGAGTGCAATTCTTGTTCTGTAGGGATTACAGAAACCAGATTACTACTTGATTTATACACACCTGCCTGAACAGTACTGTAAACAATAGTCACCTCTGAGAACCCATTGTTTCAATGATAATGTTCCAGAACTATGGAGACATGTCTACCAGGAGTGTTTACCTGTCCAGGCTGTGGAATCCCCATCCCTGGAAGTGTCCAAGGCCAGGGTGGATGGGGCTTGGAGCAACCTGGGATAGTGGAAGGTGTCCCTGCCCATGGCAGGGGATGAAACTGGAGGGGCTTTAAGGCTCCTTCCAAACCAAACCTATCCAGGATTTTACGATCCTATTATTTATCCATTTTCTTTTCAAGTCACTAGAGTTAAAAACAGTGAGTAAAGCAAAAGAAAGAGTAAATTCATGGAACTGCCCAAACCCATCATAAAAAGTATATAATCCATTCATGGCTGCAAAGCACTTCCTGTGGAAGCAAGACAAATCACTTCTTACCCCCTATAAACTTTTCAGGAACAATCAGGAGCTGTCAAAGGAGTTGCAATTATTTACAAATCTCGGTGTCTTTCTCCTTCCAGCAATAAAATTTATGTAAGAGCTCTAGGTGCTATTTCACTTTGATTGTCTTTCTACTTTTACATTTTATCCTCAAAGAAAATGCTCTTAATTCAATGTGAAAATGATGCAATGTCAGAGAAAGGTCTTTTACACATATTTCTTACTCTTTATTTTTAAACAGCTAAACAGCCCAAATACCTACTACCAGGTTCCCTACTTTGTAATATCGATTTTTGCTTTGCAGTGGTTGTGGTGGTGGGGTGACCTTGGCCAACTCTGGGATGCCCAGGTGTCCTCTGCTCTCAGCCACAGAAATATTTGCCCATATTTGCCCACATTTGCCCACATTTGCCCATATTCGCAGAGAACATTTGCTAGAAACCTTCAATAACCATTAAGCTTTGCCTGCAAGACAAATTATAGTTTATGGGGTTTTTGCCATTGTTTGTACATAAAATTTCTATTTAAAAAAATAACTAAGATATTAAGCGAAACTGCACTTTTTGAGTTCAGAAAAATTAAACATTACACTATACTTTTCATTATAGTTTTTATTATTTTATTATTACTAGCTAGAAAGATAATGCATCCCCAAAGTTTTACTAAAAGATTTGAAACGCCTCTTATTATGGAAACTATACCCATGTTTATTGTTTTACCTTTTTCCTCTCTGATGAAATAGGTACATTTCCTATTTAATTTGTATTAGTCACAAGCTCCCCATTAAAATCTAAGTTAAGCAAACAATGAAAAGGCTCCCATGTGTTTTGGTTTATTGACAGGTTTTTACTTTAGCCCAATTTGTGTCAGATTGTCGCAGTTTTACATAAGCAAGTTTTAATTACCAGAAATGCAAAATTAATAGTTTCCCCCAGTTTTAGAATGACTTAAACAAACACTTATTTGTTCAGATCAAAGAAAGCAATTAAAGATATTTGGGAAAATTTTAATTACACAAACCATATTTGAATTTCTAACCCAAAGCGAATTCAATTGAATGTTCTTTAAAAATGCATTATTCTTCTTCAGGGAGTATATTAGTCCTATAAACTCCTGAAAAGCTTTAAAAAAATTACTTTTCACTTTGTTTTCTAACTCACAAAACAGGAAACCAGAATGAAGTGGCCTTGTGGCTGCTGCTATCCTCATTTCTCTCACTTGCCACTAAAGCCACTTGCTAGGCACTCAGTGTTCTTGAAGGCACACAAATGGTCACCAGGAGTGCAGATAAAACTCTCAGGAAGGGTCCAGGTATCAGTTTAAGTTGCAGGCCCTGACCAATCATCAACACAGCATTAATTTAAGGATCCAAAATCTCCCGAGCTTGATGTGTTTTATCCAAAGTGGACATTTCCCGAGGGGTTGGAACCAGATGACTTTTAAGGTTCCTTCCAAGCCAAACCATTCTGTGATTCTGTGACTTTTCATCTGTTACTTGGCTTGGTTGCTTCTTGTACAACTGTGTCACCTGTGCCATCCTTTGGCAAGAATTCCAGCATTTCCTTGTCGTTGTGTGTTTTCCATGCTATGTCCCATGGGCTGGCCCTGGAACCATCACCTCACAGCCAACAGTCTGGGGAAGAGAGGACTTCAGAGGGGCTGTTGGAGTGGACGTGTCATCAGGACTTTGGCAGGAGCAAACTTTCCCTCTGAATCACATCTTGGCTCCCTCCTGTCTCCTGGAGCCCTTCTTAGAGTGGATTTCCCTTCCTTGGGGTGCACCTTCCTATCACCAACGCATCCCTCTTCCTACCCAGCGTCGAGAAACGCATCACCCAACCTTCCTTTCTTTTTCAAGAGCCTCTGTCGACTTTCTTGTGAGGAGTAGGAAGGGGAAGGTGGGCTTGTGGCTGTCCCAAGGAGGGAAGGGAAGCAGAAGAAAGTCTGCAGGAAATAGCACAGAGGAAAAGGCATTCTTCTGGACATGGTGGGATCCAGCCAAGGGCTGGATCCTGAAGGTCTTTTCCAACCTTACTGATCCTGTGACTGTGTATTTCTGCACGGGACTTTTAAGGCCCTGATTGCAGCAAGGAACACCCAGCAATGCAAGCTCACAACATTTTCAGAGAGCCAGTTTCAGGGTAGAACACGAATTTCTCTGTGCTCGGGGCTGTTCAGTGGTTCGGGCTTTGCTCAGTTCAATCCCAGTGAATAGTGCTTTATTCAGGGTCAAATTCTAATTTCCCCAGGAAAGCTAAATTATGTCTTTCCCTGTGATGTCTCAGCTGATGGAGCAACGTAAGGAGTGAATTGCTACTTGATATGAGGAAAGGTTCAGGAATCAGCCAGGGGGGTTGGAACCAGGAGATCTTCAAGGTTCCTTGCAATAAACCATTCTGGGATTCCATCTATGTGCATAATATTAAGGCATCTTCAAGGAAAACTGACCCTGAAAGAATGCTCTAGGATAAAGACAGAAAGTAACACATTTAAAAAAAAAACAACTATGAAGGAACAGCCAACCAAACAACTGCAATCTGCTTCATGCACATCAGGAATTGTCTCTTCAGTTTTTGCTATTTTGGGTACTTGTACACAACTCAGTTTGGATGTTTTCTTCCTTCAGTTCTGTAGATTTTAATCTGTGTTAGTGTGAAACTAATGGATGAACTAGAAAGGCTTTGTTACCGAGAGACAAATAGATGTAACACCTTGCTATTTACCCAGAGCAGGCAGCTTGTGATTGAGGAGAGAATTGACTATTATGCTATTCTGGCAAACATAAAGAGACATTTAAAAGGTATAACACCAGCTGCCCACAGAAATCCAACACGAGGCAGCACTTTTTCATCTGGTGTTGTACATCTGCTTTCCGTGGCTCTTCCAGCACATTCTCCTGCGGAAATAACCACACAGAGAGACAGAAATGGAGCATTAGTGGCAGGCAGAGTTCATCCTACTGCTTCTGGATAAGACACTGACAATGAACATTAATAGACCAAACCATCTCAGTCTGAGCTGAAAATACCATTAATATAATTGGTTCCAGCACACTGTGAGAAATGAAGTTGCTGTATTAAAATTTTAAACAAAAAAATGTCTTCTCCATGCAGAGGAAAAAAAGCTGGTTTTGTACAGGAAATTTTTATATTGTTGCTCCTTTCTTTTTAGTATCTGTTCTTACGTAAAAAATAAAAGAGGACACCTTCAGGGATGGGAATTCCAGCACATCCCTGGGCAGCCCCTGAGAATGCTGGACCACCGCTTCTGTGAGGAAATTCCTTCCGATGTCCGACCTGAACCTCCCCTGGCACAACTTGAGGCTGTTTCCTCTTGTCCCATCCCTTGCTCCCTGGAAGTGGAGCCCGACCCCCACCTGGCTGCACCCTCTTTTCACCATTCACAAATTCCAGATGCCATAAAATTTTTTATTTGTAACACACTGTACTTGTTATGTCAAGTAACACAAGAGCAACTTGGTGCTCGCTCTTAACTTTGGACATCCCAAGCTCCTCAAAGGCTTCCCTTACAACATTTTTCCCCCTAAGCCAGGTATATGAGAACTCCTTAAAAAGAATAAACATGTGGGACAAGGGCTGCATTACTGGAGAAACAAACCAAACCAAACCAGACATAAAGCAAAGCTGAAATACGATAACTACTGAAATGTTAGTTAATTTTCATTGTTGTGCTTCTGCCACCAAAAGTAAAAAGGGAGAAGTTTTGGTGACAAGTAAAGATGATTTGGTTCAATTTTTTAACAGGAATAGAGAAGTTCCTTAAGTATATCATACACTGGGCTAAAATGTATTTCATTTTCAGTTACTTGAACAAAGCTGTTTTTCCCACAAATATGTTCTCTGTTTTGTATCTATGTAATTTGTCCTGTCGTGTTCTGCAGGAGCAGAGACACATGTCAACAGTGTATGACAAAACAATGCTAACAAATATTAAGCTTATGGAAAAGGAAATATATCTTCGTGGTTCTGCAACTTTTACCTTTTCCAGTAAAAACACAGCCCAATTTTCACAGTGGGAACTCAGCACATCTACAGAATGCTCAAGCACTTGCTCCTTTAGAGTATCAATCAATGTACTTAAATGTTTTTCAGAGCAAAAATGGATTGGAATGCAAATTAAATTGAGTGAATAGCAGACACGATCCAAGTTAGTGGTCACATTACATCGGCGCAACAATTTAATATCATTTCTGCTCCTTCCTGAGTGCTTTTTATTAAGCTGTGTGACAGCTGGCACAGCTGGCCAGAACTGCTCCTTGGCTGTGCATCCTCTCTGTCAACCACTAAAGCAGCAAGGAAAAAAAAGCCTTTTCAGTAATTCTAAAAATATTGTAATATATACTGTAATATGGCCATCCACCATCTGAGCATTACAGAGTTATTAATATATTTCTTTACCTCAGAATCAATATTGCTCCCTGTTTGAAAGGAAGAATAATGATAAAAAAGACCTAGAGAGAAATTTTATCAATTATGACCCTCATTTTCAAGGGTGATACTAGGACTTGGACAATTATGCTGTAATGATCCTGTAGCCATACATGACAATAGGATTTACCTGTCAGTCCTGTTCATGTGGCTTCAAAAGTTTTAGGATTCTCCATAATCTTGAGGATGCTCAGGAAAAGGGAAGGAGGAGAGGGAGCTGAATTGTTGTTTACAAGGCTGGAGGATTTTCTAGTGTAGCACAGCATGAATAATCTTCTGAAGCAAGAAACACTCATTTCTTCTGCGGTTTTTTTCTTTATTTATCTTTATTTTTTTTCCCCAGATAAATATTCTAACTCCTGCAACATCCCTTCTCATTGTATTTGTAACTCTCTTTCGAACTGAAGCAATGAAAATATTTTAGTATTTTTTCCCAGCTATAGGTCAAAGAGTGGGGAAGTCTGAATTTATTCATAATCTCCTAAACCTGGCAGAACAAACCAGCCTGACATGGGGAGACATGAGGAAAAGTCATTGGAACATTTTGTATTCACAGCCGGTTTCCTCAGCTTCAAAGAAAAAAAAATAATCAAAATAACGGAAGGGAAGTTTTAAAGTGTAAAATCCGATTTTTTTTGTGTGTGTGTAAGGCACATTTTAATATCTAAATCTAAACTGTTTCAATACGTAATTATTTTATGCTGTGCTCTCATCAGACATGGGATCACTGCTGATATTTAACTCATTGGAAGGGCTGACCCTTTCAGGTGGAGCACTAGCAGCTTTCTTTCCCATCTTCCAATATTTCAATGAGAAGATTGATCTGTTCAATCATCTGAACGTTTTTCTTGGTGTTTTTCAGCTTGCAGCATAGTACCATATATTCCATTAGAGTTTTTTATTTTGTTATTTTATTTTCTTTTCAATATAGGGAGAACCTGGGTTTTTATGGATGTTAGAATAGAATTAATTCACTTACCTGGTGTCAACACCAATGAAGTGANACAAGTCATTAATGTCTTGAGCTTTGAGAGTTATGCATGGTCAGAGTAATAAAAGACAGGGACATTGGGCAGAGTTTCCAGGCTAGAAAAATCTCTTCTGGGTGATTTTTAAGTTAATTTTACTTTGAATACTGAAATAAAAGGCAGCACTGCCATACTTCATGTAAGATGGATTGGTAGGACATGGCTGTTGGAGGAGGTCCTACATTTTGCCACATTGCTGTCCTCAGTTTGGCCACAAACCTCTCTACCTCTGTTCTTTTCTCATTACAGACCTACAACTCACAAGATTCAGAATTTGAAACCTGTGGTGACTCACACTGATAAACAAGAAACGAAACATTATTTTTCAAAGGAAATAATGAAAAGGTTTGATTGCTGTGTTTTTGCTTTTTTTGCCTCAATGAAAACAATTCTATTTTAGAAGGATTAAATCAAAAGTAAGAGATTAGTATTAATTTCCCTTACCTCAATAAGCACATAATGAGATTACTTTTATTTCCAGGAGCTAAGGAATTACATGTGTTCTTTGCATATGTTCCTTGAGTTTCTGTTTGCAAAGCAAGTAGGGAATAAAATCTAGATATTTTCCAACACCATAAATTTATCTTTTTTATTACAGGGCAAAGAGAACCTTCTTTAAATATCTAAATGTCAAGAGCTATTCAATTAATACAGGCTTACCCTGAAGAAGGTGAGTTTCTACCAAACTGACAGTGAAAAATAATCCACATATTTGTATTTGAAAAGAAGTTGAAGAAGGGTTTAGAGTGAACTTATTTGAGATGACATGTTTTGTGAAGTCATAAAAAAGCTTAAAAATATGGGGTTTGTGTAAGTCTAGAACTCGAGATGGGTAACATGGGCATGTAAGACAGTCTTTGTTTTATATCAGATGAAGTATAACATAATTAATTCCCTTTAAAACCCCTCCTGTAAGTCTCCTGCACTGGTGAAAATGTATTTTTAGTGCACTTGGAATCTTACATGTCTCACATTTTTCCCTACGTATTTGGTACAAAGTACCTGAAAAACTTGCACAAATTATATTCCATAAAAGCAGCCACTGACTAGAACGTAGCATGGTAATTAATGCTCATTAATTAGTTTTTTATTTGCTCTCTAACCCCTTGCCAAGGAACGAGTAATCCTCCTAATCCTCCTCCAACAGCCATGTCCTACCAATCCATCTTACATGAAGTATGGCAGTGCTGCCTTTTATTTCAGTATTCAGAGTAAAATTAACTTAAAAATCACCCAGAAGAGATTTTTCTAGCCTGGAAACTCTGCCCAATGTCCCTGTCTTTTATTACTCTGACCATGCNGGGTTTTTGTTACAAACAGGACATTATTTGTGTGAATTTACAAGGAGGAATGGGACACTTCAACGTGTCTTACATTACTTTCCTGTGACAATCTCATTGCCAGTGATGTGGCCTCTGCATCACCATAATCCTTTTTTTTCCCCCAACACAACCTTGTAAGTCAATATGGAACATGAATGAAAGAGCAGAAAGTTAAAATATTTGTCTGACTGCTAGAGCAAATTCGAGTAGTTACCACAAAATTAAGAGCTGTTGTACTGATAGAGTTGAGAAGTAATTTTTTAAATTACATTTCCTTGTGAAAAGGAATGTATTGTCCGAAACCCTGAAGCATTTCCAAAAAAAGTTGTGTTTTGCACTAAGTGGGGCCAGAACAGGCAGGACTAAGCACATAATTCTTTGTCACTTCATCTTTTCAACTCCCCGTTGCCCCTCGCTTGCAAAGCACTCCCCAGGTGAGGAGTGCGACAGAAAATTCAGTGCTCCTGAAATCTCCAATAATGAGCCCAGACCTGTGAGGCCCTGGGTCAGTGTGATCAGAAATGTAAAGCCCCAAGGTCTGAGGGGTGGAATGGGCTCTGGGTGGTCCTTGGCCGGGGCTGTAGGGCCGAACCCAAGCAGGAAGAGCTTTTTGTGCTCCAGTGGGACACCCCCACACTGCGCAGTGCCAGGAGAGATTAACAAGAGAACAGGCAGTCAGACCCCAGTCCACTTCAGAAAGTTCAAAAAAAGTATTGTTACATTCCTAAACTGACCTTTCTAGGGGTATTTGGGAACTGAAGCCTCCCCTCCTAGGACAAAAATTTCTCCTGGCAGGGAGGATCGTGGTTTCAGATACACATACTTACATTTTTCCCAAGTCCAATCTGGTTATTCTCTCTGAGAATAACAGCAATTGAGGAATTATCCAAACCTCTCCACAGACTCGTAGCAGGTAATACCTCAACTTCCTAAAGGAAGGAAAAGTAGAAGTTCCTTTAAAGTCAGAAACTCAGTTATTATTTTCCTTAAACTCAATAAGGAACTATGTTGAAAGGTTTTCTTGAAGCAAATTGAAAGACGGCTCCTCCCAGGGCCTCGGCAGTTCAATAGCCTAATCTTTGACCTTTTATTTCATGAAGAGCCTCAGTGTAGATTTTTTTAGGAATAAATGAATCTCAAATTCACTGTGGGGTTATTTTTTTTATCAGAAAACTATTCTTGTGCTTTAACATAGATGGCAATTTGCTTCTTGAGGAAAAAAGCAAAGCAGATTACAAAACAACCACATATTTGAAATGATTTGTTTGGGGAATAACACATCATCTGTGCTCAGCAGCACATTTCTGCACTCCTGATGCGTATGTGTGAAGTCCTTTAATCAGTGCATTTCACACACACTTTTGTTCAGCTCTACTTTAGATGGTTAAATAGGTAGTTTGGAATTTGGGTTGGTTGTTTTTTTCGGTTTAGTGCATATTTTGTCATAATCACTAGTGCTGGAATCCACTAGAAAAGGAAAATAAATTGCAGTGTACTGAAAGCTTTTGCTTTTGGAAGTCTCCATTTTTTTACATAATAATTGTGCCTTTTATTCTGAGCTCTATACATCTCTAGGTGGTAAAAAAGAAGGAATAACAGAAGGAAGGAGGTTTTGTGGGGTTTTTTGAGTACAAGGCTTCTGCTTTTGCCTAACTCCAGGGCATACACAGTTACGTGAATTAGTAGATGTTGCCTTTTTCCATCGCAACTTTAAAGAAAATAATTGAGAATCACAGCAGAGGGAAGCCACAGTGGTTGGGCAGATAAGGGCACCCCTCAAAGCTAAAAGAGGAGCTGATGCCTGGAACTGTCCATGATCCACCAAAGCAGAGAAGCGTTGCACTCATAAACATAAAAGCGTAAAAAGTAGGATTGAAGATAGGCGCTCATAATAATAATTACTGGAGTAGCATCAGCACTCAAATACAGCATAACTGGGGATAAAATTGAGTTTGTTTTTTTTTTTTTTTTACCTAGTGGCTCAGTAAAAATATTATTGCCATCTCTAGGAAATGGCCTTGGGTCTTATCTCAACTATCCCTGTCCACCACTGCAGTCCTGGCCTCTTGGGCTTGTTGCTGGCTTGTTGTGTGAGAGCTCCTTGTCGCATCTCCTGGCACAACCTGCACTTCACTGGGGACAAACAGCTTAAAAATACAGGCATGGAGTCAAAAGAGAAGCCCAGAATGGCAATCAGGTCCATTATGGGATTGCATTGAATAAAGGGCACAGAACAAGAAGAAATGGCCTCAAGCTGCACCAGGGAAAGTTTAGATTTGATAGCAGGAAAAAAATCCTTCACAGGAAGGGTTGTCAAGCACTGGCACAGGCTGTCCAGGGTGGTGGTGGAGTCATCCCACCAACACATCCCTGGAAGTGTTAAAAAACATGTGGATGTGACACCTGGGGCCGTGGGTTAGTGGTGAACATGGTGGTGGTGCTGCTGGTTGGTGGTTGGACTTGATGGATAAAATTCCTTTCCAACCCTGACGATTTTGTTGTTCCACCCTACGATTGTAAAAGCAACCTTGAGAACTGCCAAAAGGCTGCTTTTAAAGCTTGCCAAAAAGGAGAGGGAAGCAGATAAGAGAAAGCAAACCAAGAGACAGACAGCCCCTTAGGGCAGCTGCCCTGGCCTGGGATACTCATTCCCAGCAGGATTGGGTATTAAGGAGTCTGGGAAAGAGCAGCCAAGCCTTGAGGACCACCTAAAACTGAATCGTCTTTTAAAGGAGACCATCTCAACCTGGGAAGGGAGGGAGAGAAAAGAAGTTCCTCAGTTTTGGCTCCCTTCCTCAGTAAGCCCTTGGGCCTGAGGTGTCTGACCTCGGCACCCAAAGCCATCGAGAAGGTGGCAGTGCTCTGGGGAAGAACAGGGCCAGCTGGCTCCGGGGATTCTCTGAGGTGCTTGGTTCCTCCTTGCCCCTTCCCAGAACACTCCATGTACCCCGTGAGGAGAAAACTGTGTCTGTCCCGTGAGGATTTCCCAGCCTTCATTCCCTGCTCACTGAGGACAGCCTTTAGCTGTCCATTCCCTCCCACATCACAGCACTCAAACTCCTGGCCTTGCAGTGTCCCTGGGAATACCTGTGATACCCCTTACCCAAAAGGTTTGTATTTGTACAAAGAAAAGGCTTGGAATCCCTAATCTGAATTTATATCAATGGAAAAGCCAGGGTTTAATGACTGAATAACTTCGATGAGCTTTGGATCTGACCACTCACCCAATGAAAGTGTTACACAGGGAGAGGTTTTTATGAATTTAGAGCCTCTTGCCATGAGGCTAAAATCTCTCCTTCTAAAAATTCCCAAGATTCAATCTGTCTCCTGTCTTTTCTCTCATATTAGAAAGAAGGAATCAAGGGCATATTTTGAAAAACAAAGTGCTGTAAAATAAGCAAAATGCTTTGGCCATAGTAGAAACCTTTTCTCCAAAATCTAACACTATTACGCAAGACAAAAAGTGATAGATAAGTGTCTCAGAATAAAAGTTTATTTAAGTTTCCAAAAGACGCTGGTCTAATGTAGGAGAGAAAAAGGAAGTGAGTAGTTAAAATGCAAAATCTAAGCCTTTGATGAAACATTTTTAATGATAAATTTATCTGAAAGAAGGTTTTGTGAAAAAATAGTGAAATTTTTCAGTGACTTGCCTTGAAGTGTGATGAATCATTGAAAAGAGGGGGAAAAAAAAGTATGGAAAAATAAGTACATAATAATTAATTAGTCCTGCATATTTTGCAGAGATTTGTTCAGATGGAAGCAATAATTAAAAGTGAATGCATATGAAAATCTGTATATTTATTATAAAGGAAGGGAGATGGGGGTGACAATCTTATCAAATGCTTAAATAAATTAAAATAAGGCTCAAAACCATGTAAAGATGGAAAAGAAAGAAGGAAAGTATGAAATAGCAGTCACACTCTGCAACTGACTGGAAAACCAAGTTCACAAATTAAGCATTATGACTTACAGGATCAAGAAGTTGGAAAATTTACTGTGATTGATGCAGTCCTTAATCAAGACAAATATTGTTCCATGTTAGAAAAAGCTTTAATTTTTCAAGTAAAAGTCTTGCAACCCCAGTGGAATAGAAGATTTTAAGAATCTGTAAATAATATTAAACTTTATCAAAATAAAATGGTTTATTAGATGGATGAAGCACCTCTGCTGTGAGGAAAGGCTGAGAAAATTGTGATTGTTCAGCCTGGAGAGGAGAAGCTTCAGGGTGACCTCGCTGTGGCCTTCCAGGATGTGAAGGAGCTGACAGGAAACATG
>VYZQ01023215.1:15674-32911 GCA_013400655.1 Mystacornis crossleyi | reverse complement strand
AGCAAAGAGTGCACCTGTCCATGAACAGACAATGTCTTCACTGTGTGCTTTTCAGGTGGTCTGTCCAGCTGACCAAATGCCTACAACACTTGAAGAGTGCAGGCAACTGATCCAACCCGGGCGTGAACACTTCCAGGGATGGGACAGCCACAGCTTCTCTAGGCAGCCTGCTCCGGTGCCTCACCACCCCCACCATAAAGAATTCTTCCTAATATGTAACCTAAATCTTTAAGTCTTTTAATTTGAAGTATTTTTAGATTTGGCATGCGTGGGACAGAACACTTTTGATACTTAAAATGCATGTGGGTCACTAGGTGAATGTGGAAAGAAATGAGGAAAAAAGGTGGAGACAAGGCTAATTCCAAGTTTTGAATTTGAAGGAAGACCAAGGCTGGCTGATGAGACTGTATTGTCTCAGAGCAATTCAGTCAGAGTAGTACACTGATTCAAAGCAGGAGGTGCAGAAGAATGAGCAAGGAGCTGGGAAGACGTAAAAAAATGATCTGGCTGAGAGGCTGCTTAATTTAATACTCCTTAATACAGAGTGTATGAAGGTGTAGGTATGCTGAACAACACTGTCTAGCCGCAGTACTCCCAAGAGTTCCCCTTCTCTCTCTCTCAATAAACATGTTGGTGTTTGCAAGGATGGCTTCCCTCTTTACTGAAGTGTAAATATGTTTCCATCCATGTACAAGATGGCAGTATGAGGCAGGAAAAATGAAAGGAGTGCTTGATAGCACTGAAGATATTTAAAAACAGCAAGATGAGAAGATGAGACGGGATCTGGTTTACATTATCTTGGAAAGTTTATGCATACTGGTGATGCTGCTAAATAATTTTTGGAAGAAGATAAAACAGTGTTTAAAGAGGAAATCTTGAAAAGAGGCAGAAACTTAATATGTTCAGTGAAAAGTCAATTTTACACAGAAAATCTCTTCCTCATGCTAGAAGAAGTACATGTTCTTTTTGTAGGAATCTGATGTCATGACTATCAAACTGGAAGTACACAAAAGCCAGACAAACAGTAAACTTTGTGCTAGCTGTGAGAAGGAAGAAATCCTTGCAATGAAACTAGGGAATATGTAAAAACCTGTTATGAACACTTTTATTTTTCTGCTTTAATTATTCATTGCTATCTTGAAGATTCAGAGGTCTTTGCACACTCTTTACAGCAACTGGATGCAGTGTGCTGAGAACAACACTGAATGCACTGTGGCTTTGCACAGAGACAACTTCTTATTAAAAAAAATTAAAAGGTACAAAATCAGGAGAGGGTCTACAGCAGAAACCATTCTTTGCTGTTTCATCTTCCCTAGCCATGAACAATTTGTTCACCTCCTCCGTGAAGCTAATTTGAAAACTGTTATCATTTCTTCCCTCAGTTTTCTTTTATGTAGACTAAACAACCCCAATTCCTTCTATCTTTCCACATGGGTCAAGTATTAGAGCAGGCGTCATCTGGATGTATAAATTTTAGTTGAAATATTACCTTTATCCTTACACAAGTGGAAACTACAGATAAGCACATTTTGTCATTTCTTGCCTTTTTTTTTTCTTTATTTTTAAGTTGTTCAAGTGACATAATGCTATTGTGACAAAAATTATGTAGCCCATTCAAAGAATATGTTTAGGCTATCTTGTGTTTGTAATATGGTGCACAGGACATGTTGCATTTTAGAGCTAGCAGACGTGTTATTTTGGTGCTTGTCTCTTGAAGTCACCAACCTTTTAAAAGAATAATTTGCTACTGTTTGACAGTCTTCAATTTAAGTAATAGTGTCTGTAATCACGTTTCCTTGGTTCTTAAGGGGGTCTTTACAATTTAAAATGGGTACAGAAGAGAGAGCTATTGAGCATATAGAATGTCACAGATTTTGATTTCTAGTAGTACTAGCATTGGCAGTAATTCTAGCACTTCCCTTCATCACTTCATGATGTGATCTTGATTTATTGTAGTGATATAGAAATATTTCATATCCAAATTACTCTAGTATATCATGTTATACAGGTAAAAGAATTCTGGTACACATAATAATGCTTTATGGTTCTGTAGGTACTTTCGTCAATGTTAACTACTTGACAGCTGCCAGGATAATACCTGGAGTAAGCACTGTGACCTGTAAGACCTCTGTAACTGAGCTTTTAATTTTATTGTCTCATTTTGAAAAGAGTTTTTGATTCTGAAAGCTGAATCACTGAAAGTGTGTCATCCCTTCCAGAACTGATCTTTGTCCATAAAGTTTCACACTGCCATCATGTTACCTGTCTTGTTTATTTATTATATCACTGGCAGAATAAAATCATAGGTTTAAAGCCAAACTTTAATCCCATAAAGACTAAGAAATGCCCCACTACACCTTATATACCACCTGAATTATAAAATGGTTAAAAGGGTTAAAAGATCAGAGCCATTGTGACCTGACATATGATTCTAAGATGCCACAGTATAAAAAAAAAAACAACTTAAGGTCTGCAAATTGTAAGTCACTGTATATGGCCCTCATGAATAATGAAGAAAGAGGTTTATGGGAAGTTTTGTTTGTGTTTTTTTGTCTTTTCCTTTATGTGACTTCAGAAAGATGGAGTGTATCTTATGTGCTGTCTTTTCTATTAAACCACTTGTAAAATGGCTTAGACTGCTCCTGTCATCTGGTGCACTTATGCAAAATAAATGTGTCCTATGCTCCGGATAAGTGTCTTCCTTCTGGTGAATAGTTTTTAAGCTTTTTAAATTTTGTATCCAAACACGATTTGAAGTGTCACCCTTTCCACTCTAATGGTCAAAGCATTTATTTAGGTGATACCAGCAATGTGTTTTCAAAATAGTGCAGCTGGAGCCAGAACCATTTTGAGCCTATATGTTTACAAGATATCAGAGCTGTCTGTAATTGCACATCTCATTTAGCACATAGTTGTTCATTTAAATTCTGTTTTTCATAGCATCTGTGGTTGCATAAGATCCCTTAGGGGAAAACTGAAAAACCTTTTTTTCAGTAAAGCCTAGCTGTGAGGAAATGTACAGTAAGATTTCTTTGTCTAAAAGCTAAAACTTACAAGAAACCCCCCAAAAAATATAAAACTGCATAGGATCCTATATTTTTTTTTCTTTTCCCAAATGTTACTTCCAATTCTACTAAGTTGTTGGTTTCAGTTCTCCAAGTACTATTGCACATTCGTAAATTATGGCTGTGGTCTCTCTTCCACAGAAGTACCTACACCTAAAGGTAGGTACCTAGGTGTTTGAAAAGTATGACTTTGTCAATAAATTTAAGTTCCAATAATTGATACTTCCAGCCTGATAATGCCCAGAGGTGCAAACCAGAATATACAGTCTGTGTCCCTAGGCTCTTAAGAAAAACAGAGAATTCCTTCTTCAAATATGGAAATGGGAAACTGAAAAAGTAGCATTCCATCACATGCCTGTGGTGAAGAACAGGTACAAGTTTGTTCTTTTCATGTGAGATTTTCAATTATTATTGTAGTTGTTCTTGGTGGAGGAGGGGAGCAAGGGAAAGTTAGGGAAAGAAGGACATAGGAGGAGTGAAACTGTGAAAGCTCATTAATTGTCTAGGAGGTAAACGGAAACCCAGGAGTAACACTCAGAAGACAACGAACATAATCAGCAGCGCTAAGGTGTGTGAATGGGTTTGGCCCTCACCTCCCAAATACCAGATTAGGTTGTAATAATCAAAAGGGAAAATGAAACCTGAAGCTGTTCGAAAGGAAAGTGACAATGACAAGTACAAGAGTTTGTCATTTACAAATCATAAGGAAAGCATCAAATATTTAGAGTGATTTTGTATGAAAACTGGTAATTTTAGGAAAGACTTGAGCATCTAGAACAAAGGAGGAATCTGCTGCCAGGATGATTTTAAATGGAGAAAAATACATTGGTGGTTTGTTTCAAGATGAGTGAATGTTGAGGATATGTGATATTTCTCTCTCCAACTCTCTCTGGAGCCTGCTGTGCTGACAGAAGTACAAAGCTAGATTCATTAGTACAGGAAATATGGGTTAGAAGATACAAGGGAAAAAGATATGTGTAATTTCAGTGTCCCTGAAGCTCTGCATTGTTATTACCATGTTAAAAGTAATGCCTGATCAAGAGCCTCATCTATCTAGTTTCTTTCTAATTTCTATTCAGTAAAATGCTGTGTTTCTGAAAGCACGTATTAATTTTCTATCTAACATTACGCTATATAAAAAAGATTTCTTAATCTACCTTAAGAAAGCTTTGTGTCCAATTCTTCACCTCTATATTTACTTTCACTTTGACTAAGATTTTACTCTCATGCATATACAAGTAACTGCATACACTTAGATACCACCCTACTTGTTGCATCTTTCAGGTCTTTAAGAAAATATACACTGAAGTGACCAAAGTATTTTATTAGAGCTGTAATATTCTTCTTGGAGATCTTGCCAATCAGAGATCAAATTTCTGAGAAATACCTGCCATGATCCTTTGTCTGTATGAAATTATTTTGCATACACTTTTGTACATTAAATTTGTGCAACAGCTAGAGGTTGCACCTCTGGGCATTATCAGGCTGGAAGGATCAATTACTGGAACTTAAATTTATTGACAAAACATACTTTTCAAACACCTATGTACCCACTTTTAGGTGTAAGTACTTCTGTGGAAGAGAGACCACAATAATTTAGGAACATGCAATAGTACTTGGAGAACTGGAATCAATAACTTACTAGAGTTGGAAGTAACATTTGGAGAAAGGAAAAAAACTGTCAAGATTGTGTAAGGATCAAGGAAAGGACAACAGTCCTGCTTACAAGGTGAGCATTAAGTGGTCAGCTGTTAGCAAATACAGTCAGTGTTTTTACTTAGTATCTTTTTCTTGAACAGCATTACGATCAGTCACGGGTAAAATTCTCTACACTGATCCTCACTAAGAATTTCCATGTCACAATATTTAGGAAAATGTAATGATTTGTTACACTTGAAATAAAATGATATTCTGATGAGCATGATACCGTAACTCTGCATGTATTGACTTTTTAGTATCATTTGTTGTCTATGTTCAAATAAATATCATCAAAACTGTTCTTCTTTCTCTTACCATTGTACATGCTATGTTGATTGTCTCTTTTGTAAGTGATTTTTTCAATAAAAATCCTACTCTCAAGTGCTTTGCAAATTCTACATTTTTTGGCCAGTAGTTTATTCCAGCAGTCACCCTTATATTTAATCATTGTAGTGCCTGTAATTAACGGTAATATGAGTGTGTTATCTTTGAGAAAGGAATTCTGGATAATTTGGAAATTATTCTGATTTATGGTTTTGGAGAGCTTTCTGTGATGGGATGGCCATGGCTGGATACAAGATGCCCACCGAGCCACTCTATCACTCTCCTCAGCAGGATGAGGGGGAAGAAAATAAGATGGAGAAAACATCCATGGGTTAAAAAGAAGGAAGTTTAATAAAACAAAAGCAAAGGTTGTGCATGGAAGCAAAGGAAAGCAAAAGATTTATTGTCTACTTCCCATCTACAGGTGATATCCAGCCACTTCCCAGGAATTAGGGCTTCAGTACACCTACCAGTTGCTGGGGTGAGGGAGGAGGCAGAATGTTGGGGACACAGTGCTGATGCTGTGCCAGGGCTGCTCAGAGGCAGCCAAAGCACCACCAGCACCTCACCAGTCACCAACAGCAAGGTGTGGGCCGCTGGGAGGAAGGAGCCCATCTCAGCCAGAGCCAGTACACCTCTATAATCGCAGTTCTGGTGTTCAGAAGTACGTGAAGGATCTCAGCATTGAATTCCTATTATCAGAAGAGGAACCAGAAGGTCTGACATGAAAAGCTGGGGATTTTAAACACCTT
Organism: Mystacornis crossleyi; assembly: GCA_013400655.1. Lineage (NCBI taxonomy): Eukaryota > Metazoa > Chordata > Aves > Passeriformes > Timaliidae > Mystacornis > Mystacornis crossleyi. Next base: position 27,072 of record VYZQ01023215.1, on the reverse strand, counting down.
GTTCACTTCTGGGAAAGGAGCTTTCATCCATGGTGGAACTTTTCAGTACCGCTTTTAGATTTTACAGTTAAGCTAGTGAAAAAGACTAGTGTTTTAAGGATTTTTTTAAAGTGTCATCGACCCCCTACGCCCTGAAGACTGCACAAAGCATTTTAAAGCAAGAATTTCTTACAAAATGTATAGAATATGCCTAACACATGGAAATGCAATTGTCTAGAATGAAAATTTGCTCATACTGCTGTCACTTCTCAATATTTAATTTGTCAGAAAGTGACACTGATGGCATGTTTACCACTTGCCACTTGTGTTCACCCTATTTCCTATGAAGCAAGACTGCTAAGCCTTAAGCGTAAGTATTTTTGCTTAGTATCTTATCCTTAAATGTTTTAGTGATTTTCATTTTTGTCACCCATTGATAAGAAGGACTGTAAGAAAAAAGTGGGAACAGTCTGGGAAATTTCAGTTGGTCTGAGTAGACAGAACAGGTCTCTGAGCAACCTGGTCTAGTCAAAGATGTCTCTGCTCCTGGCAGGCAGTTGGTCTAGCTGACCTCTGAAGGCCCCTTCCAACCCAAACTATTCTATGATTCTGTGAAAATCATCAAATTTGTGACTGCCAGCAAAGGCACCTGGGATAAATAGCTCAAGGATGTGTTAATAGCATTTACTGGGAAATGCTCTCAGAAATATAACTTCACATGGTGCTTTATGTGCCAAAATAGGGTAACTCTTAACACCATTGAAAGCATTGTGTTTCCTTCAGTCTTTAGATAGCTTATACTTTGTTGGGTGCCATATTTTCTCTGTGTCTGGAAGCAGACATCAATATCATAAGGTTTTGGATGGCATACCCCACAGTTTTGGTTGACAAACTAATGATTTGGATGGTGAAACAGATTGGAGGGTCCCCCTTATTTAATCCATTGAATTCTAGATAGTCTTCATTAGAGGCCCCAAAGACTTACATTGATTATTGGTTTCAGTTCAAACTAGACCTTGGTGAATTTAAATGTAATCCCACAAAAGCTACCTGGAAGCTGACTTATTTTTATGTCAGTTTTTACATATCTTAAAATGCAACCCTGGTTTCTAGCAGAAGGACCATCAGAGTAGAAACAAAGCAGATGTTTCCCTGATTGTATCTAAGGATATGTCAATGGTATTCTTAGAAATAGAGAAATTTTGGCTTGGCAAACTAGTGGTGGCATTTTTATTCTCATTAAAACATCAGATTGATAAAGTCCATGTACTGCTTTGTTCCTAAATGTTCAGGCTTCTTTAAACATTAGCATTCTTATGATTTCACTGGCATTGCAGGCTTCTAGGAAACTCACTTTTTACAGATCTCTTTCTTCAAGTCTTTCCTTCCATCAATCTGACAAGTGAGAAAAAAAGTCAGCCCTAAGACTGCCAGTTGTAGCTGCTGCTGGAGACAAGGGATTACAGTGAATACATAAAATTCAGTTCCAGGAAAGCTTTTTCCTATTTGGGGCGCTGTCTCTCTCCCCATTGACACAAAAGCCAGGACTCTTCTAGACTTAGCAATGTTCTGCATGAAAATTCTCTAACTTGAGACAACATAGTCAGGGAAGTGACAGCTTTATATGTATCTCTTTATAGAAGACCTCAGTAGTGTTGTAAATCTGGAGTATATTCACAACTGTTGTGCTTATACGTTGCTGTAAAAGCAGATGGATCTATCATGTGACATGCAAACTACTGTTTTCACACTTTGGACACCAATCTGTAAATTTGAACCAATAAATCTTCCAGAACATGAAGACAAAGTTGGTACTTGTTTCATAAACACATTGGCTATGTATATTATGGCTAATGCAGCAAATGTTCCCCTAAAGGATAAACAATGTCATCCACAGCTAAAGTGTTGTCTTTTAATGGCATGGTTCATAAATTACAATGTCATTAAAAAATTAAATTCAAACTATTTACAAAAGCGAAGTAAATCCACCACAAAAGTGAGTGAAATGTAAATCAGAACTTGGATCTTTATTCTGCCTCTTTAGCATCAGTGTAAACTCAGTTCTAACAAAGCAGGGTTTGCCTCTGTCAGAGCAGGATATTCCAGAGCACAGGAACAGCGCGCTGGTGAAGAATTCCAGCAGGAGTGTCCCTGTTGGCTGACCTTCTCTTCTCTCTGTCTTCTGTCTGTGATGCTTCCCCATTAATTGCATTTTCTGTCTGAGTAGGATTTTTACATTTGGTGGTGTAAGATTTATATATTTGGCAGCCTTTAAGGATCAGTTTGGCTAAGGATGTTTTTCTAGTGAGCCTAAGAGTGTCCACATGTGGTCTTTTCTGCCAGAAGATATGAGTGGTAGAAGAGACATTACACAGCTATGATCTGATTAAATGAAGCTTATCCACAGTTGTGTCTGTCTTACCAGTTCAAAGATAGAGGTGTGATTCATGCTTCTTCCTTCAGACCCAGAATAGGACTGTGTGATTACAGATACTATCACAAGTTGTATTTTAGCCATGAACTGAATAAGAAAAACTGTGAGGTGTCCCAGTCCTGGTTTCTGGAGGAAAATAAGATGACCATGACTTTCAGATCAAATAATTAGAAAGAATTACTCTGTGAAAGCTGGAACAGGAGCAGACCATCTATGAAGAACAGCTAAGAAGACAGGCACAAGTTCATACTATAGCAAACTGGGATAAATGTGAAGTTAGGACTTCACATTCCCTTTCTCTTCTTTACCCACAGACTTTTTCAGAGATTTACAGAAAAATTTAGCTCATCTGTCTACCTCATTGCTGCATACACATCAGTGGCTCAGTTTCAGACCCCATCTGTATTTTTCAAAAATTGGGAGAGAAAATGTGAGTCGCCTCTGAAGCAGCTTCCAGCAGTACAGTGACAACTGTGTCTCTATCTTCCAGTGGATGCCATTGCCTTCACTATTAAGACATCAGGATGCTAACAAGAAAGTTGCTGTGCAACTAGCTCACCCCGAATCACAGTAAGGGCAAAACCATGCTGTGAGGTGATGCTTTGACTACCTGTCTGAGATACTGTTTGCAATAGTATACAGAGCTCTGTGTCACTCAGTGAAGTCTCGGCATCCTGTCTGAAATTGGATAACCAGATAGTGTCAGTATCTACAACTGCTTCATTTAACATTTATCTTGCCTGGAAACTGTGTTTCTCCCTGCTGGGCAAGACACCTGATAAAGCAAACAGTGAATTTTGCTGAGATCTTGGACAATCTCAGCTGCTTCAGTTGAAGCTGACTGAGGCTTTGAGGAGACCATCAGTCACTGAGCTCCTATCCAGTTTTGCATCACTTTTTCAGCAGAATCATCTTCAAAGTGATTAATTGTCTGCGTGGAATGAGGTAGAAAGCAGTTGTCCTTCCCTAAACTCCTGCTTCTATTGCCTGCTAGAGTTGCATTTATGTATCTACCGAGCAGTAATGTCAGCGAGGCAAGTAACTTTAATAGAAAGTATATTTTCAAAGGGTCTTCACAGGCATTCAGAGCTGCAGAACCTAAAATGATGCCTTGTGAGGGAAAACATGGGGAAACAACAAAATAAACCCATTTTTTTGGCATGAGCAATCCTGGCTGCTATGAGTAATATCACTTGCTGGCACTATGCAATATGCAATATTATGCAATATTATGTAGATAATGGTTTTAAGACTGAGCACATGCTCAGTATTCTGGACAAATAGTTGAATTCAGTTAAATTACTTGCTTGATTCTAAAATTGTAGTCTACTAACCAGTTGCAAATTATCTGCATTTTGCTTTCTGAACAACAGATGTGTTTGGAAGGCACTGTACTTCAGATTAATAGACTCATTTGTTAATAGAACTCTGGGCTTCCCAAGGAAGCGTTTTCCAAAATTGCCTTGGGTATGGAAGAAGATGTCTGTTACAGAATCAACTACAGGTCCCTTCTCAGGAGAAACTATCACAGATAGCTACAGACCATTAATTATTTGCTGTTTTATTAGGAACCTTATCTCTACAAACTTTAAAGAACACCAGACCTTAGTTGTTGGCATCTGCCTGTCCTGGAGCAGCAGAAATTATAATAATTCATGTAAGAGGACTCTTAGACTGAGGAGCAGGAAAGTCTTTGCACACTCTCACATCCATCTCTGACCCAGACTCAACTACTTATAAAACCACAGAAGTTGCAGTAGCGGTTCCATTTCTCTCATAAAAAATATTAGCAGTTGGAAAAAGAGTTTCGTAGTTTGAGGATTTGCCTTTCAAAACAGACTTTGAATTTTATGTATCAGCCTAGAAAGTGCTGCAAGAAATTCTGAAAGAAATTGTTTAAAAATTATAGCCAGGAGATACCCGCGGGAGTAGAGTGAGTGAGCTAACAGAAGTCATGAATGCCTGGCTTGACTTCAGGTGTCATCAAAGCTGCCTTCATACAAAGCTGACTTCAGAAGGCCTTGACTCAGGAATAAAAGTCTGGCATCAAGCACTGCATGGTGACCTAGTGCAGACTAATATCACCACAACACCAGTATACATCAAATGTTGCGTGCTTAGACACTTACCAACACTTTTATCCCCATATCATGATCAGTGTGGTAAATTCAATAGGACTTGGAGAACAGACTTACTCTTGTTTATCCTGGAAGTAAGGCATAAATGTGAAGAGAAGAGTCAGTGAAAAGATGAGTAGTTCATGTTTATTTTGTATGCCTTTTTTCCCCTAAGAAATACCAGAAGCACAAAAAGAGAAGGAGAGATGGAAGTAATAAGACCAAAGTACCCTAAGGAATACATATTTTCAGCCCTGCCCTCTATTCCCATTTTCACTTGAATGCAAAAGAAAAGTGTTTGTAAATTTTCCCATTGACAATACATAGCCCTAGTGTACTACCATTGACTCTGAAAGGAGTAAGGATNGGGAGAATGTTGTTATAGATTGCTTAGTTGCATTATTTATTAATTAATAATGTTATTAATTAATTAAGTTTTATTTATTTCTTTTTGCTACCTTGGTTCAACCACAAAGGAAACAGGAGTAGCACAATTGGACTTCGAGAGAAATGGAGAGATATAGGGAGAAGTCACTTAGATTAGAGTGGAACACTTTTTTAATACTAAAGGATTTTTTCCTGCAGAAGGACTGAAGTAAGTGTTCAGAAGTTGCCAGCCAAGAGATACCTAAAGCCTAATGACAGAGTTAACTTCCTCTTCTTTCGACATGGCACAACAGGAGCCTGAGAGATGAGTACTGTAGACAGATTTCAGCTGCTTTTACTGACACTTTTTTTCCTTCCTGAATGTAATGTCTAGTGGCCAAGAACCATGATTATTCAGCAAGAGGCAAGTTCCCAAAAGTTTTCATGACTTCTCCAGCCCAACAGGTAACTTAAGCATAGCTGCAAGACTATGAGGCTATCCTTATAACATTGCATTCGAAGGTCATCAAAAGAGTTTTTCCTACTGAATTTCAGTAGAAGTGAAAGGGGCATTGCAAGATCAATACCTTTTGTGTTTACTCCTAATTACTCAGTTTTTCAACAGATGATCTCTTCAGTAGTTAGGGTTGGAGAGGAAAAGGTAGCAAGTCTGAGTAACTCACTCATTAATGACAATACTAGCCCCCATTTTACATTGTGTCTCTGCACGTTGCTGTAGGTTATTGAGGGATAGGCAATTAATAATAACATTGGTGAGATTATCCTTTTTCTCTGTAACAGCAGCTACAGGTTATTTTTTGTAGTTTCATAGCCTACTTTCCTTAATGTGCTTCTTTTCCAAGGCATTTTCCCCAGTCATTGAAAAGGGGAACTGATACGTGTGTAAGAATACGAGGTGGTGCTAGAATTAACACATAGCCCATAACGTGGAACTGTCCATGATAAACATGTCAGGGGGAAGGCAGGGTCTGTGATGTGGTATAAAAAAAACCAAACTGCTGGGAGTGCTTATGGGGGCAACAGGACAAGCCAGAATCAGAAACGGTATTTATTACACATTTATTTTGAAGATTCCCTTTTGTGTTGTACCTAATCTGGCTCAATCCTGGGCTATTACCAATGGTGATCTTGTTCTTCCTTCTCTCTTCCTGTGCCTCACAGACTTCATCTGGTCCTTTATGTCATATGAAGTAATATTAATACAGCTATGCAGCAGGTCAGGTAAACCTGTTGCTCTGATAGAGAATGTACCTTTCTTCTTTGTAGTTCAGTTATTTGGTGGATCAGTAAACCAGAACACCTCACTCAAAAGCCTCATAATTGATAGATCTGATTTTACACTGGTGAAAGAAAGAGAGTGAGAAAGTGGTTTAATTATGCAAGATTATAGAGAACATGTATATGTTCCCTAAAAAATAGCAGTCATCTCTCTAGGACAGACTCAGTTCTAGGATCTCTTAGTCTACTGGATCCTTCTGTACCCATTTTCTTTCCACTCAACAGATACAAATATGCTTTTGTATTTTTCCTTCCAAAGCATTGCAAAAGCAACTGACCAGTTCAACAACACAGCTCCTCTCACTATTTGTTGTAGCTTCTGGTGTTGACTTGCCCACTGGCTCTTGCCATCTTCCTTTTGTCTGCTTTTGTACCATTTCTGGTGTCCTGTTAGACTGCAGAATGCGGCTGGCTGCAGTTGACTTTAATTCCTCTTTCTCACATAAGTGAGCACTGACACTCTTACAAAAGGTTGAGAGTTATATAGGTGGTAAATGATGCTGTTGGGTTTGGTTTGATCAAAATATTCAGGTAGCTGAGCTAAGACATGCAGCTGTGCTCACTCATGCACAGTCCTTGGTAACAGCTTTCTTGCTGCTCTCACTTTTTTCCTCAGAACTCTTCTCTGTAACATCACTTAAAGATAAATTATCAATTTCTGTTAATTAACACACCAATTCAGGAAAACCAGCTACTATTTGGCATCATTTTATTTTTAAACTGATTGGACCCCAGTTCTTGACCCCCCAGTAAAAGACACGCGGACATACTAGAAATAGTCCAGCCGTGAATAAGATGAAGGGATAGGAAAAGTGTCTCTCCTATGAAGAAAGGCTAAAAGACTGTTCCTCCTGGAGAGCAGGAAGCTCAGGGGGATCTCATCAGGATATGCACATGCCTGAAAGGACAGTGCAGAGAGAGCCAGGTTCTCTTCAGTGGTGCCCAGTGACCAGAGGCAATGGGCGCATGCTGAAATAGAGGAGCCTTCACCTGAACACCCAGAAACGTTTTGTTATGTGAGGGCTACTGAGCACTGGCATAGGTAGTCCAGGATGGTGGGGAAGTCTCCATCCTGGAGATATGAAAAACCGGACGGGCCACAGCCCTGGGCAACTGGCTGTAGGTGTCCCTGCTTGAGCAGGGTGTTGCACCTGATGACCCCCACATATCTGTTCCACAATACCATAAAATCTCCTGCTTTTAGTGAGAGTTTGTACTTCTATCACGTACTGCTTAAGACTCTTTCTGATAATAAATTACACAGTAATATAATTTCCGAATGTGTCTGACTGTTCTGTATGATTCATCCAAAAGAAGGAATACCAGAATTACTGCCATATGCACTCTGTCTTTAATCTTACCAAAGCATACACTGAAGGCATTGAGGGTGAAGCAAATTGCTCAGTTTCCTAAAATAGAACAAACAGCACCATGTTACCCACTTCTTCATCATGCAGAAATCACTGAAGAGTTTTCTGTTAGTAATTAATATGGTAAAAATGTGAGAGAAAGAAGACAAAACATATATGAATGTGAAGGCAGTTTAGGAAAGATCTTGGACTATACAGTTAAACCCCAAATCTTCAGTGTGCCATTCTCGTTCTCAGACTTAGCTCCAAGAACAACGTTGTACTCTGTGATCTATCTGCCATGAATAGAACTTTCAGTAGCTTTACCAAAGGCTGCATTCATCAAATTTAAACACAGAGGCAAAGGAAATATGCTCACTTCTGGACCACTTTCCTCTGAATGTTTAGCTGTTCACATGACACTTATTCCGTTGGTTTCAAAGACTGTATTTTCATGTGTGATGTCTAAAGCCATACTAAATCCATGTAGGACCAAGACCTATTATTTTCACTGACTTGGTGTCTTCATCTGGAGGATAGCCATCTGCAGTTAGTGATACTGATAAGAGGCTTTGTAGATAAATTTCTGAAGGAGGCGCTAATTGCCACTATTTCTTTTTTACTTATTACTACCATTCTTTCTTAGACAAATTAAAAAAAAAAAAAAAAACACAAATAAACAAAAAACCCTAACCCCATGCACACTCACACAAGAAAAAACAACCCCAAAACAAACAATACCCCACCTCTCAACCACATAATAAAATAAAACCTGGGTAAAACTTAAATAAGGTTTGTGATGTCTTAGCTTTCCACTAATTTTTAACTGGATGTAGTTGTCTGCCAAAACAAAGCAGCTTCCTTTTATACTACTGATTGCTTCAGGATGTTCCAGATTTTCTCTTAAATATATAATAGCTTAACCATCCTCATAATATCCTAAAGGGCATACCGATTCTGTAGACTTCTTTTTGGAAGGTGTACTCAAAAGTGAATGTTCTGGCCTGTAAGTTAAATGCTGTTTGAGGACTTCGTGTCTGCATGTACACTTACAAGTTTGTACTATATAAATGTGTACAGAGATGTTTTGAAACTAGCCAGATCTGCTTATTATTCCGACTTAATTGCTGAACGGGCAGACTGCCCTACTTTCTTGTAACTTTTTATTGCAGGGAAGCTGACTAATCTGGCTCTTCCTCCATCAACAGAACTTTGTGAACTGTTCACATCCCACTTTGAGAACAAAATTAAGATCATTGTGTGTTAGTTGCCCCCTAACAAAGCTGCCAACATTAACAATTCTCTAATTCCAGATCTTGAGCCTGTCAGAATTGTTAAGCTGCAAATACTTCTGGCATTTTATGTTCCAACACCTCAGGGCACTATTATGTTTTGCCAAATCTTTGGTCTAAACAGTTACAGTTTTTCTTCATTCTCTAATCCCACTGGGTTCTCATGTTGTTAATCTTTCTTTGATGGTGGGGAACATCTTAATAATGATAGAAAGTAAAACAGTTATCAGTCCAGTTTTAAGAAAAAGGTCTGCTACCAATAGAAGATCTAGCATGTGACCATGTAATATTCAATTTTGTGGTTTGGGGTTTTTTTTGGGGGGGGGGCGGGGTTGGTTTACGGCTTTGGGGTTTTTTTTGAAGATTGTAACACACTATTAATGTGGCAGTATCTTTCAAAGACCATCTCTTGGCTTCATCCCAGGCTGGACCCTGTCCTCTGCCCTGGGAAACAATATTCTGAAGAGTTAATTTTTGGTCTTCGCACCCTGACTTGTGATGAATTTTTGCTGCTGCTGCTTGACCTCTCGATTTACTTTGACATTATTTTGATCATAATAGAACATTAGGTCTCTTGGCAACTCAGATTGATTTTGTTGTAGTTTTCATTGAGATGTCTTGTGCACATAGTCATTCTGCCTTTCTCTTTCTGTCCCTCTGTCTCATGCATGTATTCACAGGCACACACACTCTGGAGTATTTTACACCTATCCTAGCACAAAACAGGCAAGAAAAGGTGGTCTGATGGTTAAAAACCGGCTCCCCTGGTCGATGTATGCATTCATTCACTGTCATTCTATTAGCAGATTATATACCTAACATGTGCACCATTTTTCACCAGAAGATATCACAGATTTTTACAGATCAGTAAGAACTAGTATCTCTGTAGAGACATCGTTGCAGACAGGAAGGTCTGCCTATTGTGTTATTGGGGAAAGTAGTCAGCCTGGGTGTAGAAACAAAGCTCTCGGCATAGAAGATCATGAAGAAAGGAGGATGATTACGGAACTCTTCTGGTTTTTCACCCATCCTGTCTCAACCTATTTATTTGACGCAGTTTTGTGCACACTATTCAGGATATAAACAGGTTTAGGTCCTGGGTTTTTTTCATTCTCTCAGTGCAAATCTTGTGTGTCATTTTGTTAGTTTCCGCACCATTTTATGTGGACAGCACTGTCAACTGGGTATTTATCTGCCCAGATATAATTTAATTCTATACAGTCTGGCACGTCTGCTTAGGTCTTCAGGTGTTAGATCCCTTCTTTTTGCAACACACTGTCTATTAGCACCGGTCTTTTTCTCAGCTTTTCTGGAGATGGAAAACAAAGACATGTGAAGTGAAATCACCGGTCACTGGTGATTTGTCATTGGTCATTGGTTCCAAGGTTGCACGTAGTTTCCTTGATTGCATTCTGTATTGATACTCAAGGGATCTCTGCCTTATAAATCAAATGCCCTATTTTACCAGCTCTTTTCTTATAGATAACTAATAAATATTATTCCCCGCCCTTTTTTTTGGATTTATGCTTGATGCTTCTTTGGTGCAGCGGTCCCAACATATTGTGTTTCTTAAATAGGCTTCCAAAATACTGGTCCATTTCTCCTTAGAGATGATATTATTTTAAATGGTTTATATAACCAAGTCTTAGTGTCAGCATCGATTCTCCAGATTGTTTTGAAAGTATCTGGGATGTTTAGTATGTGATCTGACTTTTTTCAAGTAGAAAAAGATATTTTTAAAAGTCAGAAAAAGGAAAACTCAATTCCATTCTTCTTGGGTCATTGTTTCCATGATTTGTAACACTATATGAAATATTATGGATGTACTTAATAAAACATATATTTTAGATGAGTCCAGTAATAGAACACCCCAGGTTTCCAATCCTGGGGATTTTTTTATAGCAGACTTTATATGGGAAAATTCTTAAAATATGCATTTTAAGTGACTATAACTATACAGTACTGATGGCTGTGGTTTTCATTGTCTCTTAGATTTTCTACACTGCGTTTGTTATTTTAAGAAATTTGAAATTGTTTTAAAGCAGCTATTCCTGAAAATCCAACCTGGGCTCAAAAATCAAAGCTGTTTTTTCTTCTGATCACACCGTATCACAGATAATAAAGATTAAATAATCAGAGGTTAACTAATACATCTGCTTATCCTATATAAATGGGAAACTAACTAGATAATTCTCCCACCACTCTGTTGATTCTGCAGAACTACCAAAAATTAAAAGTGGGGCAAAAATGTATTTTAATCACAGAAAAAGAGAAGAAGGAAAAGCGGCTATGACTCAGGGAAGACCATGAGTAAGGCTGTTTGAAGATATCACTTTTATATAGTCACTTTGCTTACCACAGTCACATTTTGATTTTAAACAGATACAATTGCACCAATCTTAGTGTAAAAGCTTAGGGACAGCTTCCAGTACAGGGTCAAGTTCCCATTAAATAAGCTGAAATTAAGTACACTTAACAGTAATAATTTTCTTTGAAATGGCAACTTCTGCATGTCTGTTCAAGTTAGGAAATGACTACATATAACAAACTAGTCTTATATAT
>VYZQ01023215.1:1465-15044 GCA_013400655.1 Mystacornis crossleyi | reverse complement strand
TTTAAAAAAATATATACATATAGGTATAAGTATATAGTTTGTTCATTCTGCAAGTAGAAATGTATTCCAAGATTCTACTGAATACTAAAGCAGATCTAAAAATCCAGTATCATACTCTGTTTTATGCAGAGTTTATTCCTTCTGACTGAATCCCCATTGATTTGCAATCTGCTTCTTAGGATACAAAGGTAACATAATGCATAGCTGTCAGATTAATTTCCAGAATTCTGTATCTGTCTGTATGTCCAATTTTAACAGAAATGAATGGAGATAAATGTTTTGTGACTCAAGTTCAAATTGTACTCAGGGTGCACTGTATTGCCTACACACACACCAGCACACCATTCACCATTCTAGAAAACTCTCTTTTATAAAAATTATTGCAGATAATACCGCTTGAGCACCTGCCATGGAAGATACACTCTGAAAAATGTCATTGAAAGTTGTCTTGTTCAAAGGCTAAACAGACTTTGTTGGAAGGCCCACTTCTCATGCCAAACCTGAAAGAGGTTCTTAGATTATTCTGAATTAGTCTGTGAATGTTGTGAATGATTAGGCAAATTTCAAAAGAAGTAATAATGATTCTGTAATTTCTTCAGGTCATGTGGTTTTAGCTGAGGAATCATCTTCCCTCCAAATGACTACTCAAGAGAATGACTGCAGTCTTTACTTATGGCATAAATCTATTAAATTTAAAATAATATTAAAATTATTCTTCCTTCTTTTGTCTAAAACGTGATCAAACCCACATCTTGCAAATCTTCAGTCTCTTCTAGGAATAAGAAAGCCAATGAGTGCTTGTTTTAAAAGATGAAAATTTTGTACTCTGAGTGCCTGACAGTGTTTATTATAGCACTTGTCCTGCTGAAATCAGTGAGACTTGGAATGCACTGCTGCCATCAAAATTTGCCCATTCTTATTACTCTTTACTCTTGATTACCAAAAACTTAAATAGAAAAGATGAAATCATATACAGTATATACAGGAGCTTCTCAAAATGCATGCCTTCTCTTTGCTTAATGTACTTCCTTCCAGATCTATTATTTTTTGCTTTGGAATTATAAATATAACCATAAAAAGAATGCTTTAATATAACATTTTGTTATGGTCTATACTACTTATATTGCTCTTCATTCACTGAAGAGAGCCTAATATTGCAGTCCTATGTTAAATGTGTGAAGCCTTTATTTTGAGGTTTTGCAGCCTGAAGGAACCAGGATGTACTCAGGAAAACATCATCAGTATTTTTTTTTTCTTCTTTTTTCCCCCCGGGCACCACTTCTGTATCTTTACATTTCATGATGCTGATTTCTGAAAGTAGTGTCTCTGGCACTCTTGCTAGCTACCCAGCTTTCCTGCCTGTGGTCTTCAAGTGGTTTTGCAAATCTGAAGAACTCTCTGGAAGTTCCATGAAGAGCAAGATTACATGTTGGACAACCAAATGAACAGTGAAAACGGCAGGAAGAACACGTTTGAAAAGGCACATGCCAGGGTTGTTTAGGGAATGTGAAGTTTAACAGAGCAGAAGAGTAAGACCAGGTGTGTACTCACCTCACCTCCTGGAGATGTAACTATAATCTGCTGTCCAGGAACAGGAAGGACAGCAATCCAGCAACAGAGAATGTAAAATTAATTTCTTGCTAGAATCAGTCTGAGCTTTCAGAATACTGCAGGTTTAGTTTGGATATCTAGGACATGTCATGGTTTAGATAAGGTTGGATTTGTGTGGTGACTGCGTTTGTTTCCTCTCTATAATGAAGATCACTTGTATGCTAAGTGATGTAGTATTAGTGTAAATATAGTATAATACAAATACTATTAGCTAAAGCTTAATATTTTCATGTTATCAGTGGGTTTTAGGGCACATTATCTTAAGTAGTGCCATTGTATTGAATTGTGTGAATGTTTTAATAATCCATGCAGGTGCAGAATAGACAGGAAATTATTCTGAAATATAGAAGTTTTTGAATGTTGGAGGACACTGGGTCAATTAACTTGCCTGACATGCATATAAGTCTGTTCCACCAGAGAAATGGGTTGTTCCATACCAAAAGTAGTGATAACATTCCAGAATTTTGTAAATCTATTTCAGCTAAATAGTCCAGCAATCCTCTTATATTTAAGAAGTGTAATTTGGGTTTGTATGTCTGAAAAGAAACAACACAAGTAATGACTTTTGCATGAACTCTGCTGAGGTGCATATACTGCTTGTCCCTTAAGTTCCTAATCATACATGATAGTGACAGCATGAATTTATTTTATATTCCCTGGAAATAGAAATCTAATAGGTTGAAATTATTAACTTTTGGAAAACTCAAAATTTATAAAGGCTCTAGTGAAAACAATAATCCTACTAGGACTTTCACAATTAAAAAAATGCATTTATATGATTAATTATCTTAAAATATGGTAACAGTACACAAATTTTCAAGTTTAACACTAAGAACATTCCCTTTAGTAGACCATTTGGTAGACAAGGAAATCTTGAATTTATCCCAAATGCCTTTCTGTACAGCCATAGAGGTCATTTTGCAAGTTGTCATAGCCTTCAGTGTCACACAAAGACCATAGACAGAGACTCCCTTTTCCACATAGCTGAGAAGAATTTACCAACTTTTTACACTTTATTTTTTTCACCTGACCGCTAAAAATTACAAAATGTTCAACCAGCAGAACAAACAATGTGGGAGGTCCCTTCCATTCAGCACAAGACTTACATTAACCTGCCTCTGAGGGTTTTGCACTAGTCTGGCTGATGTGGACTGAATAAGCATGCGATTACTTTTCATAATGCTGTCTGAAGATTGTAAGCTCCAGAAGAAATGTGGTAAGTTATTTCAGGGCAATAGCCTCTTATGCTCTAAGAACAAATTTCAAGTGAAAGTATAATACTTTGGTTAAGTTACCAGCATATGAAACACCTGTATCTTACTATGCATGTGTTGTCCTATAAGTGTCCTGTAATAACTGTTGAACCTGTCTTAAAGTGCACTTTCTCATACTTTAAATTTTTAATTTGATTTTTAAATTAAATACCCAACATAAAAGAGCATCAGAAAAACAAATTTCATAGTTTTCAAACTGCAGAACCTCCAGGTTCTGCTGTCATGAGTGTCAGGACAATATATCTGGGTTTCTTTCAGTGGAACAAAAGAAACAGTGGTGAGCCTTTTGGGAATAAGTGGAAAGAGATATCCTGTGGAAGTTGCCCCCTGGGGAGATGACTTGGGAGTGGGAGCATGGGTCAGGTTACATGTGGCTGCCAGGCTACCTGATGCTATTTTGCCTAAACCTGTTTCTCATTGGTCATTTCAAATGTAACCCCACCCTGGTAATGCTGTACTTAGGGGGGTGTTCAGATGATCGGAGGGGAGCTCTCTGAACAGTCTGTGCTAGGCCCAGCCACAAGGCTGTGAGAAAATAAAGAACATCTCTGAATATCTACAAAGAATATCGTCCTCTGATTCTTTCTATGGGCCAAAGCTGTCTCCCAGGGAAAGTTGCAGGCCAACCCCACTGCAACAATATCCCATACATGTTCCTAGAGGAACTGTTTGCATACCAAAAATGAAGTGTGGGAGGAACAGCATTCCAAGGTTAGCTCTTAGCATTAGGGTGGAACTGAAGTCTTGTGATCACAGCAGGCTGCGAGGGATGTGTCACGTGTCTGCAAAGGAACGTGGTTTAGCCAGCGGCTCTCATAAGTGAGATTTGTCTGCAGTGGTTGTCAGGCAAAGCTGAAACTTCTGTCTGTGCTGCTTCACCAGGCTCCACATGGAGCAGCATGCCATCTGAGTTCTCACATTCTGGGCAAACTTCTCCTGCCCTCCTGGCCACTAGCTGTTCCACAGACAGTGTGCCCGGCAGGGGTGTAGATAACCACTGCCTAAGCCTCTGAGGCTTTTCTGCATAATTTGTTGTCAAGAACTTAGATAGAGTTTTATTGCTTGTTGTTTGACTCTTAGCCTTTCATTTTCCTCGGTGGTTGCCCCAAAATGCCAGGACAGGTGTTGCCTGATGCCAGTTGCTATAGGCTGACTCCCACCTCCTTTATCTTTTCATTTGATCTTTATATACCATACGGGGGTGGTCAGCACTGGGTTTTTTCTATTTTTTCTTGATACAAAATCTTGTTCCGATAAATTATTTGTGTTAGTCTTTCTTTCAAATATCAGGAATTAATGAAAGTGTACTGATGTGCTTAATGTCTTGGAGTGTTTATAGTTTTAACTGGTCAAGGATTTTATGTGCATAAAATAAACCCAACCATTTCTGTTTGACATTTTTATTTCGTCTGTTCTCAGTGGGATATTCACTTTCTAAGCTCCTTTGGGCATTTTCACTTGACCAGCTCTTGTTTCAGTGCAGAGGCCCATAGCAACACTTGTCTTTCCATTTCTTTACCTATGGTGAATTGTATTTTGGGGTTTTATGGGGTTTTTTTTCCTGTCTTTTCTACTGAAAGCCTCAAGATTGTTATTGGATATTATCAGGGGAAGGAGAGAGTAGAGCTCTTACAGTACATAGTAGAAAGCAATTCTTTATGGAGAGGGTAGAGCTCTTATAGCATACAGTAGAAAGAAATCATTTATTTTTAAACTTTCTGGGATTTAACAGCTATACCATAGTTGACTGCAATGTCAGTGTACTGAATTCAGTGACCAAAGTGTTTCTTCTCAGTCTATACTTTCTCTTCTTTCTAAACCCAAGATCTGTACTTGCACTGCCAATGTAGCAGAATACCTAACCTGTTCCAGACAAAATGTGGAGTAGCTCACAAAATCATGTGTCTCTAGAGCTTTACCTTTTAGGGTTGTCTATTTTTTTAATATCAGTTCAGCTGGATGGAGGCTAAGTACCTGTGATAGGCTATAGGAAGCATACTTGTTTTTTTTCAAACAAGGGGTTAGCTCCCAGCATAGACTTAGCTCAGGTGAGCAAGGTGAAATAACAAGGCCAGTCTGGTTGTCAGAAGGCAAACAGGAATCTAGAAAAACTGATTCCTGCTAGTCAGAAGGGAAGAGTGCAGGATTTCACAATGAGGTGCTTAGGTAGCACCTGAAGTGTGTGATCATATATTTCATATATATATTTCATATATTCAAATATATTTCAATTCCCATATTTCAAATATATTTCATATATTTCCATACATTAGCTGTTTTGGTTTTGGCTCCCTGCTTTGAATAACTCACACTAGAAAATGTCAGAAAGTTAGCCTTGCTGCAGAGAACTGCCAGCTTCAGTATGCTTGCTCTCTACTGAAAAGACAGATGTTTTATTAATGTCATTTATTTTTGAACATCTGTATTTCTAGACTAAGTTTTAGACTTCCATGGTTCTAGATAACTTTATGGGAAGTATTTAACCACTTGAAGAGCTGAAACAAACATTTGTAAAGCGTTGGAAACCAATCTAGAGCAACTGTTGCAGAATGACAAGTACTCTAATGTAGTTACTTAGGTATTTCAGCTCTTGACTTAGATACTTCTCCTTGAGAATTTGTCTTCATATAAGGTTCTGGTTTATTCACTTACCTAGAAACCTCCATTGCTCCTGAGGTACTATCTAGCAATGCTGTTATAGCAGCTGAATTTTCCTACTTTGTGCTAAAGCTGTGACCAGACATCTTTCACAACATGCGTGGTACACATCATGGTGCTCACTAACAGTTCTTCCAGAACTATTACCCTCTCCCCTGTTCCTTCTCTACACACAAAAGTTTACCGGTGTTTTGGGTTTGGCTGGGGTAGAGTTAATTTTCTTTGCAGTGGCTGGTGTGAGGCTGTGTTTTGGATTTGTGCTGAACACGGGGTTGATACCACAGAGATGTTTTTGTTATTGCTGAGCAGGGCTTACACAGAGCCAAGGCCTTTTCTGCTGTTTGTGCTGCCACGCTGGTGAGGGAGTTGGGGATGGATGGGAGGTTGGGAGGAGACACAGCTGGGACAGGTGACCCCAACTGACCAAAGGATATTCCAGACCATATGGCGTTGTGCTCAGCACATAAAGTGGAGGGGAAGAAGGCAGAGAGGGTGCATTCTTGCAATGATGGCTTTTGTCTTCCCAAGTCACCTTTATGTGTCCTGCTGTCCTGCAGATGGCTGCCCATGGGAAGCAGTGCATTAATTCCTTGTTTTGCTTTGCTTTTGTGCATGGCTTTTACTTTCCCTATTAACATGTCTTTATCTCAAAACATGAGTTTTCTGGCTTTTAACCTTCCAATTCTCTCCTTGATCCCACTGATGAGGGATGAGTGAGCGGCTGCTGGCTCGGATTAAACTGTAAAAAAAAATAAAATCTATTCCTGAATAATGGTGTCAGAATGAACAATTCTTGTATTCAAGAATCTGACTTACTGAAGTTAGTTTGACACATGGCCTTATTTTAAGCCAAAGATCATCTACCAGACATAGTCCAGTAAGAAACAGTGAACATTGGCTGGGCAGATATTTCAGAATTATACCTGCAGCCTTTTACCACGTGGTACACAAAGCAAAGGAAAATGCAATCCCTGCTTTGAGTTTTTGTTCTCTGGGACTGTCAGTCTTTTCCTTTCAGCAGATTCTGTGGTGATTTATAAAGGAAAAAACCAACAAAACAAAGCAAGAAAACCCAAACCAAACAAAAAACCCAACCCCCCAAAAGCCCCCTCGACCAAAACAAACTATTAGAGTTCAGGCCTAGAGAAATCTATTAGAAAAGTATAAGTTTTGAAAAAACACTTAAATGGAAAACATAAAATGTGAGGTTTTTCTGTTCAAAACATTGAGTCAAGATTACAGTCCTACACCAAAATTGGAAAGAAACCCCATAATCTCCATTTATTTCTGCAAATATTATGACAGCTTTGTCCAGACCTTATCATTCTTATGTCACATGCAAGCAATCATATTTAATAGATTCTGTATTTCTGAGAGCTATTTTTAGATAAAGACTGTTTTGCTCTAGACTCTCTAGATTGTTTTGCTGCTTGATGTAGCCACCCAGAGTTGCATTCAAAATGTTGAGTCACTTGGTTTTGGAAGGTTTGATGTCAGGGATTTTAAAGGAGGTCTGACTTTCAGCCTGCTTTCTTACACTTTTTTTTGAAATTGTTGAATGAAGTGCATGTAAGAGTGTGCACTTAGACTGCAAAAATCAAAAAACCACAGAAGCTGGGCTTAAAGATGTCAGAGGTGATTAAAGTATTCTACCTATTAATCCTGTTATTACCCAGAGAGTGGATTTTAAGTTCTAGAGTCCTATCTGGAAAACTGTCTTGAGGTACTGCACTGTAGATTGAACACTGGGTTTTAAAAGGAAGAAAACCAAAAACCAAAACAAAAATGAAAACAACAAGAACAAACCCTGTATAATTCTTAAATAATTGAGAATCATGTCAGATGTGTTCTGTGTGAAAGTAGGAATGAATTTAACTCAAATTTGTCGTGGCAATTTTCTTCATGCCATGACTTGGTTTGTTTTTACTCGGTCTTTACAACAGAGAATTTCTTTTCGCATCCCATCTGCAGAGTGCCTTGCATGGAGCAGAGTTTGTTTTGTTGACGGGCATAAATATTTGAATCTGTCTGTGTGGAGGATTTGGTGGCTGGGGGAATTGGTAATAGACTACAGCGCATTTCGCCCCAAGGGTCGCTAGTTCACATCCGTATCAGGTCAATAGTGGCAGAAAGTCATTATGGATCTGGCTGGCATCTGCCTCGTGGCCATTGCCAAATCATTTAACAATCGCAGTCCAGTTCCACGTGGCCAGGTGTTTTCCTTTCTTTCCCCCAGCAGACCCCCTGGGCCAGCCTCTTACTACCTGCTTCCAAGGAGGGGCACAGTTCCCTTTCGTGGAGGAACCCCTTCAGCCCCCGGGCGCCCCGGGGACCGGCGGCTGCCGCGCCCGCCGCAGCTCCGCGCTCCGCGGGGAGGGCAGCAGGGCGGTGCCGCCCGTCCCGAGCCGCTCGGAGNCCCCCGCCCCGCCGCGGCCTCGGCAGCGCCCTCCGGGGGCTCCTCCCGGCCTCTGCACCGCCCGCGGACCGACCGGGCGCGACTCCCGGCGGCGACGCCGGCAGAGACCCCGCCGAGACCTCCCCCGAGAAGCCGAGCAGAGAGCCCCGGCAGAGACCCCCGCAGCCACCCCCGCCTCCGCGGTGGCGGCCGCTGCCGCGCAGCCCTCTCTGCCCCGCAGCCCGTGCGCGGCCCCGGGGCATGCTGCCAGCAGCTTTTCCGGGCAATTTCACCGCTTCTTGCCGCGCTTCGGCCGCTTGCTGATTCCGGAGAAGTAGAAGGGGGAGGCCAGTGCCAGCTGGGCCTTTCCCAGCTCGGGAAAGGCCCGTGAGGCGGCGAGTGCCGCCAGGCCGCCCTGCTTGGGCCTGGGGAACGGCGCCCGCCTGAGCGGGGCTGGGCTACCCCGGCAGGGCTCACGGTGGGAGCACCACGTTTTAAACACGTGTGTGGAAATAGGCCCATGTAGAGCCATTGTGTAGAGCCTTCCTCCATCCCTTCTCCTCCCCCTCTTCTCTTCGAGGGGAACTGGAATCCGAACGGTGAGATGTAGGAGAGCGTGAATCCCCGTGAATCCCATCTGAATAAATGTCTATATTAATGAATTATTAACTCGGCCGCTCGTGACCTTAAAACTGGAATGAGGAGATGCCTAGGGCAAGAAGGAAAGCTGCTGAATCCTTTATCGGACTCCTGTCAGACGTAACCGACCATTTGTCTTCCCCAGATCAGGAGAATTAATTAATATGAAAGGCAAACTTTTTAATTGTGTGTCAAACGAAATCAGATAAGGTGTCCCCGATTCAATCCCTTTCTAAAAGGGGTTTAGTTCCCTTTTCTAACCCAAACCTAAAATAAAGCCTTCGAGTTTCCAAAGAGAAGGGTATCCTTCATAGGTGTTGTTTACAAAACAAAACCCAACCAACCAAAAAAAAAAACCTCACAAAACCCGACACAAAACCCCAACCAAACACCCTAAAAGGAAAAAGGAAAAAAAACCCCACCCAAACAAACAAACAAAAAAACCCCACCAACCAACCAAAAACCAAAAAACAATCGCAGGGAAAATGATGAATTTGGGTAGTTAATTTATCGATCTTGGCTCCTCTTCCCGCTTGTTTTATTTTAGAGGTCATTAATCAATGAAGAAAAACACCACCGTGTTCCCCCTTCGCATTTAATACACTTACCCTCCTTATTTATTTCTTTTGAACAAATTCCTAGCAAATATTCACCAATCGATCCCTAGGCAATGGATTTTTATAAAGGTTTGATCGCCTTCTAAACGGTCAATGTGATTTGTTTCAGCACTCGTCCTCTAAATAATGAAAAAGCCAGGGAGAAGAGGAAGGAAATGGCAATACTTAAAGCCTCATATTTTTTTCCCCTTCTCATCTTTACGTCCAGGAGCAAAAAACAAAATAATTTTTAAAAATTATTTTTAAAAAAACTCACAGCAAAAGCAAACCCAAGAAATAGTAACAAACAGACCAATTCGGGAGAGACAGAAGGGACGCGCACAAACCGCTCTGCCTGAGGAACCGAGACCAGAGGTCAGGGCTGGCTAAAGCCACCCCGGGGAAGCGCAGGTTCAGGGCTGGGAGCCCTGCTGGCAGATCTGCCTGCTCTGCTCTTCCCGAGGGAGTGAAGGAGCCGGGAGCGGCGACGTTTGGGTGAGGCTGGGCGAGAAGCCGTCCCCTGCCCTGGAGAGACACGCCGCTCTCTGTCCCGCCGGCCCGACGCGGGGAGCCCCGCTCTGTCCCCCCGCCGCTCGGCACCGGCGCTGACCTGCTGCTCACCGACCTTCCCGCGGGCGCTCTCCTCCTTTCCCACCCTGGATCGAGTGCACCCGGTGCAGCGGGGGTTCTTGTCGCTAAGGACAAAAGCCAAATGACAAGGCGCAGTGTGTCCGCCGGCCCCCGCCGCCCCCGCCTGAGCCAGTGACCGACCGGACCGGCGGGCAGAGCCAGGGGTGCGGGCCAGGGCTGCTGAAGGGACCGGCTCCCTTCCCGCCGCCTGCACGGCCTGAGTACCGGCAAAGACGGCGAGCCTTCTTTCTTTCTTTCCTCCGGTTCGGCAGGGTCTCGAAGTGTCAAGGGAGTCTATACATTCTATTCTGCCACTTTGATCGCTCAAAGCGCTACTTTTCTGTCTGTTCAAAAAATGCCTGAAGCAACAGATTGAAGTACTCCTGAATATCAACCTGCATGGAATACTTCTGTTAACAACTCGAAGCAAATGCAGGTATTAACAATGTACTTAAGTCCATTAGTTAGGATCTTTCCTGTAATTCATCACGTTTTTCTAACGCGAAACGAATTTTTAGAGATTGCTACCACTAAAAACATTTCAGTATTTTCAAAAGAAATCCAGTAAGGAGAACAGCCCACAGCACAGACGACCACGTCAAAAAAAAAAAAAAATTAAGAATCGGATGGGGCAGAATAAAATCGTGATCAGAAAGGAGCAGGGTAGGGCATTATATTAATGCAGTGAAAATAGGGAAAATCAAGCGCACCCACTGTCAGAGTACCCAACACCGCGCTGTGCGCCTGCCAGCGACGGTGCGAACAGACTCCCAGCCCGGACCTCTGTCCCTCAGCTGAGCGATAGCGCTGCAGAACTTCAAAAAGAGGATTATTAGAGAGAGAAGGATGAAAATTATTGCATATTACACAATGGAATTGATCGAAGACCTAAAGAAGGTTTTTATATCCAACTGTATAATCCCTAAAAATCGGAGTTGGGGGTGTTCCTACGCCTGTTTGCCTTTAATTTAGGTGTTATCAATCTACAGAGCAAATGACGGATGACCTTGTCAAAATTACGCCAGTCAAAACATTTTTTGCCCCAGCCCTGCTCAAATTTGTGCTAAAACGTCCTGCCTTTGACACAGACAAAGTCTAAACAGCAGCAGCTTTCCCAGGCTCTGCGAGAATGAAGGGTGGGAAAGAAACAAACTAGAAACAGGGTGTGGAGAATGGTGTGGAGAAAAACATTTTAAACGCTCACACTTTATATTTGCAGGCAATTGTGCATTCAGTGTAAGCATAACACCTGTCTACGAGGGCTCTTCTGACACTAGAGAGATGTTTTGGTAAGATAAACAGTTTGTGTATTTTGTCCTAAACGCAGGGCATACTAGGTACGTGTGATATACCTAAGAGTTTGTAGTTCTCGTCTGCTTTTTCATACGGTGTAGGAAAGAAACTGAAAAAAAAGCCCCAAACCTGTTAAATACTCACTGATACGTGAGCCCACCAACTGAGCAGCGGGACGGGAAACGCAAATTTCTAAGCAAAGTAGGGACGAAAATTCTCCAGAGATGAGAAGTTTCTCGCCACAGGTTGCATCTCCCTCTGGCGTACTTCTTGCACTGCGAGCGCAAGTAACCGAGTACAAAGAGCAGGAGTGAGGCGTGCTAGTGGTGCTCGAGGATGTAAGGTCTGAGGAAGGAGAAACTCTGGGGCGGTGGGTTCCCTCAGCTGTGCTGGGACTGGTCTCAGGTAGATGAGGGGAAAGGGAGGCATGTCATCCCAGTAGACATGCTAAGTAAACTAGCTGAGACAGTATCAGGACAGGTCGGATAGGTGTCTAAAATCCACCCTAATCCCTAGACGCAAAAAGTAAATGAGGCAAGAGCACAGCTAAAGGGAGGCTGGCCGGGTGCAAGGCGCTTGGGCCGGCGGGGCCGGGAGCTCCTGCATCTCGGCACTGGGATCGGCTCAGCGGCGCGGATCCCGCTCGGGGGGGCGCCGGACCATAGCTACCCTCTCGTTAGGATAAAAGCCAGAAGCCCAGCTCTTTCCGGGGCGATTGTGCTGCGGAGCTGGGGGGGAAGAGAGAGAGAGAAAGAGAGAGGGAGGGAGGAAACTGGAGGGAGGGAGAGAAGTAGAAGGCTGAAGGGTGGGAGGGAGGGAAGGAGGAGGGAAGGGGAGAAAGGGGCACCTTTAAAAGTTGAGCAAGGAACAAAGTGGGGGAAGTTGCCAAAAAAAGAGCTCTGCATCCAGACTCGCTGGTAACTTCCCGATCCCTCCCCTCCCTCTCGTACACACCACACACACTTGTATTTTGCGCTGTCGTAAAACCCACGTGTCTCGCCCAGAGCCTGCCAGAGCCGAGCCGAGCGCCCGGCCGCGACTGCGATGCGCAGCCACGGCAGAGGGAGCCCGGCGGCTCGCAGCTAGCCGGCCCGCCGGTCCCAGGCAGCTGGAGGAGGATCACCCCGCTCCCGCGTGGACAAAGACCAGAGAAATCTTTGGTCCCGGCCGCTGTCCGGCTCCGAGGCTCCTGGGGCAGCCGACCCCTCCGCACGCCGCCCGCGCAGCAGCGCTCACCCCGCTCAGGTAAGACCCGGGCCGGGGCTTCTCCGACTTTCCCGGCACGGCGGGGCACCTTCGCCCGGGGGCAGGGCACTGCCGGCCCGCGCCCTCCGCCTGTAAGCGCCCGTGTGGAAAGCAGCAGCGGCCAGAGAGACCCGCGCGTGTGTGCGTGTGACTGAACTTTCCTCCGCCTCCTCCTCCTCCTCCTCCCTGTTGTCAGCGGAGAGTCGTTTGCTTCCGCGGAGAGAGGGAAGGGAGTGAAAGGGGAAGACAGTGCATGAGCCGGGGACAGGGTGAGCTGCGCGCCCTGCGGGGCGGCGGGGGGGCTCTCCGGCCGCGGGCCGGCGTGAGGGGCTGCTCTCCACTGCCCGCGTCCTGCCCGTGCTCCCGGGCGGGCACCGGGGCACAGCCTTGTCGCCCCGGCCACCACGTTTCCCGTCCTGGGGCTTTTCGGGACGAGGTTTTCTCCTGCCGAACCTGGCCACCGACAGGGGAAGCTACGGGCGCACGGTCCCGCCGCCGATCCCGCACAGCCGCGGCGCAGAGCCCACGAGTGGCCCAGCGTGTCCGAGCGTGTGTCCGACGGCGGGGTCGGGGCGGCCCTGCCGGGGCGGGGCGGGGGTCTCACGCCTCTCTCCCCTTCCTCCCCGCTCCACAGGCAGAGCGATGCTGAAGCCCGGCGACCCCGGCGGATCCGCATTCCTGAAGGTGGATCCCGCCTATCTGCAGCATTGGCAGCAGCTTTTCCCGCAGAGCAGCCAGCTCAAAAGCGGCGGGCCCCTCGCCCAGCTCCAGCCGCCTGAGAGAGCCGAGCCCTCGGCTGACAATCTCCGCCAGCGCCCAACCTCCCTCTCCTCCGCCTCCTCCTCCTCTTCTTCGTCCACTCCGTCTTCCTCCTCCACCTCCTCATGCGTCGCTGCTGCTGCCGCTTCCCTGGCTGGCCTGACCTCCCTGCCTGTGACCCAGCTCCCGGTCTTCGGTCCGCTGCAGAGCTCGGAGCTCCCGGCCGGGGGAGTTCCCGCTCCCCTGCAGGGCAAGGATTTGTGCGGGGCCGGCAGCGGCGGCGGCAAATGCGGCGACCGTGGTGCCGCTCGATACCGCTGCACGGCCGAGGAGCTGGACTACTACCTGTACGGTCAGCAGCGCATGGAGATCATCCCCCTGAACCAGCACACCAGCGACCCCAACAACCGTACGTATCGTGCCCCTTCTCGCAGTCCTCCACCCCTCACCCTCCTCTTCTCTCTGCACGGGGCCAGCCC
>VYZQ01023214.1:9397-38801 GCA_013400655.1 Mystacornis crossleyi | reverse complement strand
AAAAAAATATATATATATAAAAAGGAGGAGGACACTTTAGCGTCCTTTCCCTCCCTCAGAGTTTTACCCCAGCAGCAGAGCACTGAACTCTTCCTTCCTTCCTTCCTTCCCAGAGGGGTGGTGGAGGCAGCGAAGGAGAGGGCACAGCCCATGGCCACCCGCAGGTGCCCCCTGGTCACCCACAGGTGCCCCCATCCCTCCGGGGGCAGCACAATCCCTCGCACACCCCAAAAACCACCCGCTGACCCTGGCTGTGATGCTCCCCCATCCATCCAGAACCCTTCCAGGTGACTCCATTCAGCAGACATCATTAAACAGCACCCTCATTAGCCGGCTGATTAAGACAAGAGCCTGCCCAGCTTCCAAGGCAGAGTTGTAACCAAAAGCAGAGGCGCTCTCAGCACTGACGGTATTCACAGCCCCTTTTGTGCCCGGCCCATTTATCACCCTCCCGGGGCAGGCAGTTTAAGAACAAATTGGCAATTCCATAACTTCCGTAAAGCTTAAGGAAAAAATAACTGTTTCTTTTTCAGAATGTATAGATCCGCCTTCAGCCACGCTGCAGAAATGGTTTAGGATCCAATTCCAAGCCCGGAACTGTAACGATACATCTTATTACAAACTGGGAAACGCAGGGATCCTGCTGCCAAATAAATCTCCGGCAGTACAGAGTCCTCCAGGCCTGGCTCCTGCTCCACCTCTGAGGTTTTCATCACACGCTGCCTGAGGCCCAGTTCCTCAGGAACTTTCCCCACCTCGCTCCTCCGCCTCCTCCCTTCCAACCCCATTGTTCGGTTGTTTGTTAAACCATTTTTGTCAGGATAATTGGACTTCCCAGAGCCGATGCACCGATTTAAGGTGAGAGGGACAGATTTGCTTTCTCACGCCGAGCCACTGAATCAATTCCCCTCCTGGCAGCCTCTCTCTAATAAAAATATTTTTCTCCCCTACCACTTAAAAGCTCATAAATACCTCTTTGGAGGAGAAAGTCTCTGACCTTTGGAGCTTGCAGCTGCATCTCCGTGAGTGGCAAAATGAACTCCCCAAGGCAGCCTTTTTCGGAGAGATGAAATGTGTATTTAAACAAGTTTGCCTTCAGCATTCCCTTCCCTATTTTCCCTTCTTTACCCTTTGCTTTTGCCTCTCTCTCCTGCCCGGAGCTTTTTGGAACAGAGGTGAAAACTCCAAAAGCAAAAGTTCTTTTCTTCCTCCTAAACACAATATCCGCTAATGACAACAGGAACAATTTCTATTTTGTGGCTGTGGGAGAGCCCCCACCTTGCCTTCACCAATTAAACTTTGCTGCTGTAATTAAGCTCAGTGTTCACTTCCAACGGGATGAGAAAACGAACAAAGGTTGTAGCTCCTGTTGAGTTCATAGGCAAAACGGAGGCAAACTCCTCAAGCCTGGAATTCATCTCAGAGAGAAATGAGGATGTAAAAGTTTCTTTCTTTGCATGGCACAGTCTCCCAAAAACTTGATTTCTTCTCTGCCAAAGCATCTCTAGTTTCAAATGATTTCTAAAATATTTCTTAAGTTATTCTTTGCTTTTCTATTCTTGATAAGAAAACAGTTCTTTGTTCCTTTTCTATCCAAAGGTCAATAACTTGCTGGTGGGTAGCTCTAAAGTGGTATTTGCTGGAAAAGTAGAAGGAGTAGTTGAGGAATTTTACTGACAAAAAAACCCAACACCTAACTTGTGTGAACAAACCAGAACAATTTGTACAATTAATGAAGAAAAGAGAGAAGGTGCTGAGTGTTTTACGAGGTTTTTCCCAAATAAATCCAAATTTAAGAACAAAAAGCACATTTGGTGACAGGGAGGAATCATTAATATGAAAAGAGTTGAGGCCCAGGCCTAAATTTAAATTATTTATGGCAACATTTGCTGCACTTTTCTCATGCTCCAAGAGAGCTGCAAACCAATCCTGCAACACCCCGGGGAGGGGGAGGTGGTGGGGGAGCAGCAGGAAGAAAGAATTCGGAGGTTACGCACGGAAAAATCCCCAAATTAACTGTGATTAATCCATTCACCTCACCGAGAACCAGCTTTTATTTACACTCCCGGAGGCCGAGGGTGTAATAAGCGTTTTATTGGGATGGATTTGCAGTCGAGCTGGAAGTGTGAGGAGATGGACAAGTCCAGGGTGTTAATTATTGCAGCAGCAGAGCAGAAACCAGAGCTCGTTCGGAATGAGGAGCAGCACCACTGCCAGAGACCTTTTGTGCCTAAATTACAGCTCCCTGCCCCGGCTCCTGCTCGCAGCTCCTGGATTTTCCACGTGTTTCACTCTTTAAAACTGTTGCTGTCATGGATAGTTCACCTGGAGAAATAATATGATCGACAAGAAAGGATTTCAACTCCTAAAGCTTCCTCGTTTTTCCTAAAACAAATAAATAGAAATTTTTTTGGCATTTTTCCCCCTCTGAAGGCACCATGAAATTCAGCCCCTCTCGTCTTCCCGTGAGTGGAATTTTTCCAGATTAAGAAGGGTTATTCAAAGCAGAAAAGGATCAAGAAAATATTAGCTAGAATTTTTTTCCAAGTTGTGTCCTTTATTTCCCACCTCCACTCTGTATCACAGGGGTACATAACTTAAATCTCCTGATTTTGCAGGAAAACGTATTTTTTAATCAATTATTTCCCTGTTTGCTACACCTGTTGAAACACATCCAAACACACCCTAAAGTGAAAGCACTGAAACACTTTAGAAAACTTCCTGTTATTCATTTTAATGCAAACTTTAATAAAAACAAGCAATCAAAGTCTCACATTTCACTCAAATGTTTTTAAGGGAATAG
This sequence comes from Mystacornis crossleyi, assembly GCA_013400655.1. Lineage (NCBI taxonomy): Eukaryota > Metazoa > Chordata > Aves > Passeriformes > Timaliidae > Mystacornis > Mystacornis crossleyi. The sequence goes on along the minus strand of VYZQ01023214.1, from coordinate 35,998 downwards.
AAGGATTGAAAGCAACTTGATAAATGTTCTCAAACTTGTTTTAAAAATATTTAATTTTCAAAATTTGTGTGAACTTTTCATTTGTTTCAGGAGGAAAAATAAAGTTTCATTCACTCAGTGGGAAAAAACCAAACGGTTTTTCAACATTAACCAGTTACAAAGTAAATAAAGTACATGTGGCAAGTTAAAAATCTGAACAGCAGGAACTCCACGGCGCGTGGCAGGATGTGTGCTTTTGTGATTCTTTAAAGGAATTCATAAAATTAGCTGTGATTATGCACTACAGGAGGAAATTTTGATTTACAGAATAAAATCAATGCGGAGCAGAGCTCAGTCTTGAGTTGCTACACGGACCCCTGCAGAAAGTCTGGAGCTTTACAGGGAATGTTTGCCAAAAGAAGTCCTTGGATAACACGAAACATCCATTTTAATGTCTCTCCATCATAAAGTGGCTGTGAAAGTGCAGCAAAACAACCAGGAGCACTGCTGGGAACCTGAGTGAGCAAGGTGGAATTATGATTATGAATAAGTCTAAGAGCAAATTATAAAAATAAGATCTAAATTTAAAGCCAGCAGCCCCTCTTTAACAGCTTTAAGTATGAGTCCAGGTCTGCGTTATTGGAAAATTAGTATACAAATTATATACTGGTGGGAATATGGAAAGTATTATTTATGGGTGCTTGGTATTAGGTAAAAAATTATTTCAGTAGGTAAAGGCCTCAGGCTGGGTGTTCATTGGAATAAGGAATGATCCATCTCAACGCTCGGGAAAACTGGGATGCAAACTGAGGCTGGTTTTCCTCTTTAAAGGAAAATGTGTGTAAAAGCAAATCTGCCCTCGAAGCCTGAGCTGATTCCAGGAGTCCCATCCCAGACCGTGCGACACAGAGCTCCTGCTTTTCCTGGAGAAGGGAAGTGGAAGCCCAGCTTTGGAATGGTCTAGGACAGGCCAGGGGTGGATCGGGGGAGCTCAGCCCAAGGCCCCAGGTGGTGGAGACCTCAACAAGGGGCTCTGTCAGGGAGTTGGGGCTGGATTTTGGGAAAAGCTTCATCCCCCAGGGAATGGTCCCGGCCCCGAGGCTGCCAGAGCTCCAGGAGCGTTTGTCCAACCCTCCCAGGGATGCCCAGGGTGGGAATGTTGGGGGGTCTGTGCAGGCCCAGGAGCTGGGCTGGGTGATCCCTGTGGGGCCCTCCCAGCTCAGGAGATTCTGTGATTCCCTGGATCTCTAAAAATTGGCTGCATTTTCAGCCTTGTTTGCATATTTGCTGTGAGCAGACTCAAAATGGCTACGGAAAGGAGCTGCATTCAGAACCAGAAGGATGGAGAGACAGAGCTGGAGGCAGGGCAGGGGGAAAGGCCAGGATCCCACCAGAATTTGTGCATGATTCCAATGGCTTTGGGTTCCTTTGGTGCTAAAAAACACAAACTCAGGACATCCCCAGCTGGAGCTGGGCTGAATCAGTGCTGGCAGACGTAATCAGGAGGTTTCTCTCCTGTTCCTGCCACCACAAAGAGGGAAATTGTTTGAGAAAAACCTAAGAAGTATCAAACTAAATGGAATTTTTGTCTGACTGCATTCACACTTGAAGCACCGAGGATTTCAAACTGACAGAGGGGAAATTTAGGATGGATACTGGGAAGGAATTCCTCCCTGGGAGGGTGGGCAGGCCCTGGCACAGGGTGCCCAGAGCAGCTGTGGCTGTCCCTGGATCCCTGGCAGTGGCCAAGGCCAGGCTGGACACTGGGGCTTGGAACACCCTGGGACAGTGGAAGGCGTGGATGGATGAACTTTAAGTCTCTTCCAACCCAACCCATTCCAGGATTCTGAGATCCCAAAGCTCCGTGTTTCAGGCACAGAAGTGGAAGAACAGATCTCTGCAGGTTCCAGCTCTGTTCCTTGCCTGTGACAGCTTCTCCAGGCGTGGAAGCTGAGGCGTGGTGTGTTTTCCAGCCCTGTTCATGGATTCAGCTGGTTCCATCCACCTGGGGCAGGAAAGCCGAGGTGTCTGCGTGGAATTTTTCCCTTTATGCCTGAGCAGAGGACTCTGGACAGAGCCAGGAGCTTGCAGGTGAATTTGTGTGGCAGTTGCCTGGCAACTCGCAGAAGGAAAGGATTTAAATCCAGCATTAGTAACTCATTTTAGAGATGAAACGACGCCGGTTTTTATCTGTGGGAACAATGGGAAGTAGGGAAAACAGGAGATGAGGAATAAATCCAAAGTGTCTGTCTAAAGGGAGCCCTAATGGGCCTGGAATATGCAACAGAATCTGAAATTCAAACGCTGAGACGAACTTCCTGACATTTGAGGCCAGGTTGAGGACTCCCCGAGTGGAGCAAATAAAGGATTGTTCAAATATCACATGTGTTTTTTAATTAAAAAGTGCATCCAGAGGAGGGAAAGGGCTTTGATAAGACTGGAGATGTTGTGGCAGGGGCCAGGTTTGAGTGGACTCTGCTCCACATGATGTCAGGAGGCAGAAATTAGGTGCAAACCACCTAATACACTCCAAAAGACCTTTTAGGATCATTAACTGCAGACGGACTGACCTAGAGATGCTAAATATTTCCATGATACTTTAAATAAAAGTTTGATTTTTGTGAAAAAGACCCAACAACACTGTGGGTTTGGGTTTTTGTTTTATTTGGAGTTTTTTTGCCTTGTTTGCATTTTCTACTGGAGTAGAAAAAATCCCCAGTGACACACAGAAAGGAATAAAACAAATGAAAGGTTTCATTCCAGGGCTTTTTAAACCCAAGCCTGTGTCTTTCTTTTCCCTGCACTGATCTGGACAGCTTTGCTTTCAATCCGCTTTAATTAAAAATATGAAAATGAAATATTACATTTTTCTCTCATAAATAATTCCAGTTTGCTGTTCTGCAGAAGACTGGAGGGTTTCAGCTTCCCTTGTTTCGGCTGTGTACAAACCAAATATTGATATGATGTAAATGTCAAGTTTCATTTAAAACAAAATAGATCCCGAAAAGCTGAAGAACCATTACAAATCATTTCAAAGTAGCACACTCAGGATTTTAGGGATTTTTTTTTTTTATGCCAAAATCATTTTTACCACAGCATTGGGAGAGACCGTGAATTTCAAATACACTGGCTTCTTCTGGGCTAAATAATTTTGGTGGCAAGTATTTGCAAGGAGCTCTTTCCAAGAGAGCAAAAAACCAACATTTCAAGGTCGTATTTTAAGCTCGCTTGGCAACAGCTTTGTAAAACACACCTCTCTCCATGGTCCCTGGGAATGCACTAAAGAAGAATTAAGACAGAATAAAAATGGACTTCCCAGTGAAAATCAACAAACCCCCAAAGTTCTCATTCCAGACCATGAAGGAAGCAAAATCTGAGGAAACTGAGGTGCTGATAAGCCACAGATCGATTCCTTGGGAGATAATGAAGAGAACTGGGCACCTTCTCCGTGTGCTTCCACCGCTGAAAACAAAACATTTTCCAGGAGCTGCTTCGTTCTCTCATTAATTGGGCTGCTCAACCCCCCTGTAAAATTTTATTAGAGGAGCCCATTGAAATTTATTTGGTAAATTCCCATTTTATGAGTTTTATACTCGCATCCACCCCAGCTAAAATTTTGGCCAAAGAACAAACTTTTTTGAGGGGGAAAAAAATAAAATTAAGAAATGCAAAAAAGGAAGGGAGGTATTTATTTCTAGGATTGGCATTAACCACCGAGATTTCTGCACAAAGCAAACAGAAGGAAGTCAACAACCTCCTCAGAACACATCTCATTAACTTTCAGGTGTGTAGCAGCTTTTCCACAATTTAGAACCATTATTATTTACACCACCAGCAGGTAAAAAAATGTATTTGGGTTGTTTTTATTTTAAAAACAATCTGTGAAATTCAGGGTCCCCTGTTATTTTTCAAAGGCACCTCTTTGTCATCTTTATGAGGACTCCAGAGGAAATTTACTGTCCTGGACAGTGACTGAGGTCTGCAAAAAACCCTCTAAAAAAGGAAAAGATTTAGCACTCTGTCAGGTGGAGACATCTTTTTTTAAGAGCAGGTCTCACTGCACCAAGATTTACAGCAGAATCTGCTATCAGTGGGACGTCAAGTCTGAAAATCTGCCTGGAAATGGATTCCCCTGACCTGGAAATTAACTGCCCTGGGGGAGTTCAGCAGCACATAAACACCTGAGTACCTGCTCGGGCAAACTCATGTATTAAACAGTGTTTCTGCAGAAGTTTCAGGCACATTTGGCTTTTACTTCTGCACTTTTTATGCCCGCTGAGGCACAGCGTTGTGATGGACCGAAGGAGACAGGCCCTTCCCTTGCTCTGTGCTTTTCTGCGGCGTTTCACTCCCTTTATTGTCCACTGTTTGCAAAGTGTGGCCACAGAGAAAACGAGGACTCTTCTGTCCTAAATGAGCCTAAAACCCAGCAGGGAAAGGTTGGAAACATCATTTTATACTTTCTGTCCCGGCAGAAGCAGCTGCTCTCCTTGTTCTGCAGAAAGGTTTTTGGAGTTCCTGAAGCACGTTAGCGATCACTGAAGCTTTGCTAAGTGGGTCACCCTTTCATTAATCTCCTTCCAGAGGCTGGAAAATGTCCCCAAACCCCCAGCGTGGCCCGAAGTTCCAGCTCAGGAGCCAGTTCAACCCCTGCCCACGGTGGGAGGACTGCAACAGATTCACAACTGACTTTTCTGGGATTGCCATCCACACAGAGCTCAGTGTTACGGAGGGAAAGGATCTCCCAAAGATTAAAAGCTGCATCCGACGTTTTTGCTGCTTGTGTTTCCATTTTCCTTCCCTTTCCTTTGGTTTTCCTAAAAGGTGATGGCAGGAGCAGGACCAGGCCGAGAGGATTGCCAGGCTGAGAGCAGCTCCTGGCCCTGGGGAGCTGAGTCAGGCCCCAAATCACCATGGTTGTCTGAGACAGGCTGGGTAATTCCCTGGGCCGTGGGGACACCAGCGAGAGTAATTCCAGTGCTGGTTAAATAAATTCCAGTGCTGGTTAAATAAATTCCAGTGCTGGTGCTGGATGCTGCAGCCCGGCATCCGTCCAGCTGGGAAAAATCCAGCTCAGCACCTGGAAAATTACCATTAAAAACAAAAGTGCCTTTTTTTTTTATTTTAAAGGGTATTTAAAATTAGAAATCCTCTGCTGAAGGCTGTTGGAGTAAACAGCACCTCTGCTCTGGTGTTTGAAGCATGTCCACGGATAGAGCTGCTGTGGAACGCTCCGTGGAGAAAATATTAAACATTAATGCTTTTTAATGTTTTATCTGTGGGGGTTTCATCAGTTATTAGAGAAAGACCAGTGAGGTGATGGTGCAAAGGGAAGAATTTGGGTTTATTATCCTCACTGTCCAAACACGAGGGTGCAAAGAGGATTGCCTCAGGGGTCAGGGAGAGACTTCACGGGGATCTCACGGAGAGACGTTGCGCTTTTGGACAGGAGGCATTTTAATTCAGACAAAATAAATTTGCTTATAAACAGAGAATCTGCTTAGCTGGGCACCACAGGTTCTCACCTCAGGGAATTATTCAGCTCTCTCCAGGATTTGCCTTTTGCCTCCCTTCCCAAATTACTGGCCGATCCTGCGATCCTGCCCCAGCCCAGCTCTGAAAGTGCAGGAGCTGGAGCTGGCTCTGATCCAAAGAAATGCTTGGCGAGAATGAACGGCTACCGGAGATAATAAAATCAGCTGTCAGTACATTAAACATTTTTTCCCCCGTGCCTGGTCATCACCAAAGATCATCAAATCTGTCATCATAAAGGGCAGCCTGTTAGCAGAGGGCTGATGAGCTCGGAAAGATCAGATGTGATTTATTTTATCATTATCAAAGTGAATGAAGAGTTCAAAGATGCAGAACTTTTTGTTGTTATGGACTTGTTTCCCTCGTTTTCCATAACCGAACAAAGTCAGGATGAAATTTTTATGTGGAGACACAGAACATTTCAGTGGCTGTTGGCTAGAAACTCATATTTCACTGGCTACAGGACTTTTGAAGGATAACCTAATAAATTCCATGACCTAAAAAACTTTTTGCCTCTAAGGAAACAAACTGGAAAGAGACTTCGGGATTAACTGTGTTCAGTTAACGGGATGAATATGGGAAAATACAGAGGGAAAATACAAAGTAAAAAGAAAAAAGCACTGATTTTTTATAATCCATATATAAAATCCCATGTAATCCATCTATAAATTCATGTATAATTTACATATAAATTCATATATAATCCATACATAAATTCATGTATAACCTATATCTAAATTCATGTATAATTCATGTATAATCCACATATATGTGATGTCTTTCCCTTTACTTGGACAAAGGACCTGGGAAAATTCTTGTCCATCCTCTTGGAGGATATAACTTACAAAAAGTAACTGTGGGGAAGCTGCACAATGTTTAATAAAGGCATTAATTGTGTTTGCAGTGCCTCCCTCTCCGTCTGCCAGCAGCTTGGTATGGACAGAACAAACCCTCATCTCTGGCTGTGGGACACAGGAGGATTTGTGCGCAAGATTTCAACATTTTCAAGCAGAAATAAACCAGTCAGGCACCTCAAATTCAGTGAATTTGTTTGCTGCTACAATAATTCGGGTTTGGTGTTAGAGAGAAACATCCAACTGCAGATGTAGGATCACTGCTGAGGGCACTGGGACACTTTAAAGAAGCCTTAAATCTCCTAAACACCTGCAACTAAAGGAGGGATGTAAATTAGACTCAATTTTACTTGTTCTTATGGTGAAGTCGGATATATCTGGACATTTTTTATAATTGAGATGCTAAACAGATTGTCAGGGGTTTACTTAGTGATGCACTGCTTTGTGCTGGTTTTCTTCAAGATTAATTCAGCACCTGCTTCATGGCTTTGCTATGAATATGCCAATGTCTGAAATATCCTTGGCTGAGAAACAGGTACGCCAGAAATAATATTTGGTATTCTGCAAATACTCATAATGACATAAAACTCCCATATTTTTACCAGAAACGTTAAATGTTGCATTCCAAAAGCAGCCAAAAATTCAGCCCTGAAAATACTGAGTATCCAAATCTCTCCAATAAAGGATTTATCTTTTATTGCCAGCAGCAATTCAAACCAGGCAGTGCTAATTGTTCCTGATCTTGATTAACAGAGGGTTACAGGAGGAAACACAGCCAGAGCTGCTCCAGGAGGATTATCCAGCACAAGAAGGGACCACAATGGATAAAGCTAATTTCATGTCATGCTTTCCACAGCTGGAAAGGCAGAAAAAACGTATTTATGCTCTTGCAAACTCATCATGGTTTGTGTTTCAGCTGTTAACTAATGGCAGCACATTAATTAAAGCTTCCAGCAACCGTGCTCTGAGGCGGGAATCACAATCCTGGGCTAAAACCAGCATTTCCACACTTTTTCCTTTAAATGTTCATTTCTTCACCACATTTTACTCCTGCTAATATAAATTTAGATTAATTAAAAGGAGAGAGGGAAAGTTTTTTGTTCAAGGGAGCCATGGAAATTTGTAAAACCTCGGTGCAGCCAAGTGTGGAGGACTTGAAACCAATTAACCCACGGCCACGGGCTGGGGAGCAGGGCTGGAGCTGGAAAAATGAATGGATTGCTCCTTGCTGCAGCCACTCCCGCAAATTTCGAGCTGGAAATCAAGGCTGAATATGCATCTTTTCCCTCTGAGTAAATTGGGAGGTGTTTGATTCCCCACTGGCCGTGAGCTGATGAATTTATGGCGTTTTGGAGGCCTCGTTAAGGCAGGGAAATAGAAGTGAGTCTCCAGACAGTGTAAGAAATTCAATTTTCTAAGCTTCACTGAGGAACATGGGAGTGAATTTCTCCCAGAACTCTAGAAATCCAGTAGGGTTTTCCATTTGTTTTCCTGACAATGAGAACAGTGGTCCTCACATAATGAATGCCACTGAAATACTTTCACTATATCGAATTTTATCCAGTTCTGCACCAGACGTTTTAGCTCCATTCTCACTTAGATTATTTAAAGTCTATTTTTCCTTCCCTAAAAACATACATCTCTGGAAATGCTCGTGGATCACATCCCAACCCGAGTGCCAACTGAAACACATAAAATAAATGTTTAAAAAAATCTATTTATCTCTCAGTGCTTGAATTTACAAGAATGTAAGGGTTGTGGAGAAACAAAGAGCAAAGTATCAAACCAAGAAATCCAAGCCCAACTAAAATAAACTGCCTATTAAATTATTGATAAGCTTCTTACCTGCTTTAGGGGCTACATTTTTTACTTTTTATTTCTCTCCATGTTTCATTTTAAACTCAGTCACATCCTTTGGGATGCAACCCTGCTTTTCCAGTGCTGCAACTCCGCCCGTTTTTGGGGTGGGTTTTGTTGGGGATTTTTATCTGTGATCTCTGCAGAGTTCCTGCGTTCTGACGCTGAATATCTCTGTCTAGAAAACAGCCTCAAACAAGGAGATTTGGTGCTAAAATATCTTTAATTTCCCCATGGAGCATCCTGAAGATTGCATCCAGCCCAGGGAAAATCCCTTCTGCGGGGTCCCGGCAGTTTAATCCTGATGGAGCAGCCCTGGCAGGGCTGGGATTGGATGATCTTTGATTCCTGCCAGCCCAAACCATTCTGGGATTCCCCAGAAATCCCATTTTCCCCCTCCAGGAATCCCTTCGGCAGCACCGAGGCTCGCTCAGGTGATGCTCAGCACGTGTTGGGACTTGGAGAACATTCGGAACCTCTTGTTGCAGCAAGTGCTGATCAGATGAGAGCTAAAGCTGGGAAATGTGAGCTATTTTCATAAAAATGCTTGGGTAGAGGAGAAAAAAATGTAGTTTCTATTGATTCTGAGGACAGCAGGGAGAGTGGTGTAAGAAAAAAGGCTCTTTCCAATAAAATCTCNAGATTGACAGAGTTCATTTTCCTGCTAAAACCGTCTGACACTGATTTCGGGTTCTACCCTGCTGAGGTGAGTTTAGTTTTTTCTCCCTCAAAAATCAAATACTGTAAGATTCCAAGTGTCCAAACAAATTCAACAGAGAAATTCTGGGCTCGAAGTTTTTCTGAGAATTTGGGAATGTGACCGATGGGGTTTTCTGAATGAATTATATGTTCCTTAAAAAAAAAAAAAAATTCAAGCCCAAAACCCAAACAGCAATAAAAACCCCACAAAAATCACAACACCATTAAAGATTCTCCTTTNAAGGAGATTTGGTGCTAAAATATCTTTAATTTCCCCATGGAGCATCCTGAAGATTGCATCCAGCCCAGGGAAAATCCCTTCTGCGGGGTCCCGGCAGTTTAATCCTGATGGAGCAGCCCTGGCAGGGCTGGGATTGGATGATCTTTGATTCCTGCCAGCCCAAACCATTCTGGGATTCCCCAGAAATCCCATTTTCCCCCTCCAGGAATCCCTTCGGCAGCACCGAGGCTCGCTCAGGTGATGCTCAGCACGTGTTGGGACTTGGAGAACATTCGGAACCTCTTGTTGCAGCAAGGGCTGATCAGATGAGAGCTAAAGCTGGGAAATGTGAGCTATTTTCATAAAAATGCTTGGGTAGAGGAGAAAAAAATGTAGTTTCTATTGATTCTGAGGACAGCAGGGAGAGTGGTGTAAGAAAAAAGGCTCTTTCCAATAAAATCTCTTTTCAGTATTCAGTGCCTGCTGGCTCCGGCCTGCCTGCAAGTTAAAGAGAAATTCCCACTGCAAGGAACCTGGAATATTTATTAAATTCCTCCCTCTTTTTTCTCTCATTCAGTGCCTGCAGTGTGCAGGGAAATGCAGCAAGGATGGGCTGCGGAGCTGGAAAAATGACATTATTCCAGGGAAAAGTTGGGTGTTTGGAGACTGGAAAAGCCCTGAGGCTGTGGATGTGCAGGGGACAGAGACTGAAAATGCCAAAATTACCCTGACACTGAGGACTTCAATCAGTTAATTATGAATATGAGGAAAGTTCTGTGATTAAGGGTGAACTTTTCAGCAGCACATCAGTGACACCAGAACCTGCCTAATTTATCAAGCTAAAGTCAGCTGTACATAGGGCAATCACACTGATAAATCAAAAAAAAAAAATTCAAGCCCAAAACCCAAACAGCAATAAAAACCCCACAAAAATCACAACCACATTAAAGATTCTCCTTTTTCAGTGGTTGCTCTCTGGTTGTTAAACCTAAACCACTCCTGAGCTGAACTCCATCCAGGCTGGCAGTTCAGGGAAATAACACCTGATGCAAACAGGCTAAACTTGGAATTAATAACGTGATAGGATTCGGAGGAGAAATGTCAAAAACATCAGCCTGATGTTCTGTGTCCTAGAGCAGGATGTCAGAGGCAAAATTCTTCTAATTTATCAAATTTCCTCAAGCTTATCAGCCCTGGCAGGACACGAGTAACAAGTGCTGCAAAGCACAAACTCATTTATTTAAGAGATACACTCAGAAAGTAGAAATACCAACGTGTCTGGGAACCCTCAGTAAATAATTTCAGTGGGGCTGCTGGCACAGAAGATTTTTCTTGCAGAGGTTTTGTGTCATTACCTACCAAAGATTATTAAAAGTCTTTCAGACACCAGACTGATAATATAAGAAAAGAGAATTTTTTTTTTTTTTTTTTAATACAGAAAGAGTATTTTAGACAGGGATCTCCACGGTTTGGGAGAAGATTGATTTAAAAGAGAATCCTCCCCAGTTCTTTGTACCACATTTTTTAAGTTACAAATCTCTTTGAAGATTTGGACAATGTGTTTGGTCGCTAATCCAACACTGAATTTTATCCAACGCTGAATTTTTCTGAGCATTAATTAAGGCCAGGCAACTCCAAGGTGATGTAACTGTAGGAGAATTCTCATGGAAAAACACCACCTCTGTTTATTCAAGTAATTAAATGTACTTCACCGAATCAAATGAGCTTTGGCTTTTCATATTCCAAGATTAAAGCCTGTCCACCAAGACTAAAAAAATACAATCCTGCAGTAATTGAGCATTCCCTGTGTCCATCCCCAGAGCTGCTGATCTACAAAGGTCCAACAGGGAACTGTCTCCAGGATGGATGGGGCCAGTCCTGCTCCTAAACCCGAAAGAACGGAGAAGATAAAGTTGTTTATTGGGAAAATCCAGAGTTATTTTTCTGGAACTGTTGTTGGTGTTCGTCCTGGTTCTTATGGAAGATAAAAGACAAAGCTCGTGAGTCTCACTCTGGCCCCGCCAATTCTCTGCACTGATTCACTCACACAGTCTGAACTTTGATTTTATTGCTTTTTTCTTGAATGTTCAGCCCCTTGTCAGGAGCCCTGCAAAGAAACTTCCCTGTGGCTGGATAAGGGAATGACTTGAATCCAAGCTGCCCCAAAATTTCCAGTGAAGGGTCTAGATGCTTAAGGGAATGGAAAAAGGAAAATAAAAATTTGTAAAGAAAGATATTGGTTTGTAATGCTGGCTTTTACACAGACATGTGCTTAAAACACTTCAAAATGAAATCCTTTTCGAAAATATCAACATGCCAAAGGAAGTTGTGAGCAGAACCTCTCCCCATATCAATCCTCCATTAAAAAAATAATTTAAAAAATCCCATTTCTGGGAAGTTTTTCTCTCCAGCAGAGCTCCCCAAAAAATTTAAGCCCATAGGCAGGACCCTTCCACTCCTTGAGCAGTCTGGGAGGTTGAAGGAGCCTTTACAGCCTCCTTTGGACTTCACCAGATTTTTGGGGGTTTTTGGTTTTTTTTGCTGATCTCCAAGGACACCCCAACTGCAGCTCTGATCAGAAAGAGAAATCCTTTTCCCCAGCATCATTTCCCAAAAGTTTCTTCCCAGCGCAGAGCGAGGCTCAGATGACTCCAGCTCCAGGCGCTGCCTGTTGCGATCTCTGAATGAGCTGGAACTTGCAGGAAGAGGAGCCAGTGTTTACCTCTGATTACCAGGTATGGGATTTGGAAAAATAACGTCCTTTCCCCCCTCGATTTGGACTAGAAAATAGCTGTGCTCGTCTGGGGATAGGTGGAACTATCAGCAAACAATCATTTTCCATGTGGAGGCCGTGCTTGTGGAGCGCCGTTCTCATTCTGGACCATTTGATCTGAGAACTGGCTGAGAAACGCAAGCAAAAAATCCACTTTGCCCACGGAAAATGAAAGTTTTGGGGTTCAGCGAGACCCCTCACGAGTCAGCAGCAGCCACACGTTTCAGAATTTTCACATTCCCATCCAACCTTCAGGGACTCCCACACTTGTGCACCACTGCCTGGAGGGTGTTCGGGGCTGTGGGGCCAAGAACTGCAGGAGCTTCTCCTCCAGGTGGGGACAGGGGCTCCTTCGGCCAGACAGCCCCAAACTCGTGTTCTCTCCTCACCCACAGCACTCCCAGAGCCACAAAACCACCCTGAGCTGGGCTTTACTGCAAGGCCACGCTTTTATCAGCCCACTGAACGCAGGGAGCCTGAAAAAACTGATTTTTTTTTTTTAAACGCCCCACATAATTACATCTTCCAAGTCATTATTTCCCCTTACAATAACTGTGCTGCCACAAACAAATGTCTGAAGCCATGCTCCGTGTGTTGTCACAGCACAAAATGGAAACAGGGAGCTTCAGCTCTTCATTCCCAAACCTCTGAAAAGGTTTTGGGGCTGATTCTGCTGGGGCCTGACAGCTCAGCAGAAGAGGAGAAGATTATCCAGGAGCACGAGGGTGTTTCTGCAAATTGAGTCTTTAAGGGAAGCGTCACCTCACGGATAATTTTAGATTGTCGGAGCTCAAAAGGGCTTTTAATTTAGGAAGAGCATTGAGTTTTCTAAAATCTGCACAAGTAAGGCAGGGAAATGATCCCACAGCTGCCTGGCAGGAGCACAAATCACTCCTAGCCCGGAGATGTGGCAACAGGATGGGTGGAGAGAGCTGAGCTACCCAAGACAAAGGAATGGGTGTCCAAATAAAAGCTTTATTTTATGTATTTTCCATCCTACTCCATCAGCTCTCTTCATTTTGTTTTGTTTTTTTATCGTTCTGAAGTTCAATATTGACAAGGGTTTACTGGTCCAAGAGTTTAGTCCTGAACTTGAACTTTTCATCGCTTCTGTACTTCCCACTCCCTGAATGCAAAAGAATTCTACCAAAATACCACGGAAAAGGAGCCGAAAATGATCCTCGCTCTTAGGGGCTGTCGCTACATCAAGCAAGAAATAAAGAAATAAATCATGCAGCGATTTTTGAGGCATTAAATTTTGATTTCCTCAATATCACAGTGAATAAAGCCCTACCCCAATTCCTGTCCCCGTTTCTGCTCGCTGTGAACTGCCGGGTTTTCATATTTATTTCTCTTTGTTATCTTTTATACACAAGACAGAAACTCTTGATCAATTTTTCAAAAGCATCAAAATTCTTACTTAAGGAAACAGTTCCTTATCAATTCCCAAGTCCCTCTGACCGTTCACTCTCTGGAATTAATAATTCCAGAATTTAGAAGGTATTTATCCATTTTATACCTCTTATCATCTTTTCCCCATACAGAAATAAGTCATAAAAGTGATTGTCACACCTATTTATATTGATTTTACACTTGCTGTGGAAGCAATTTTAGCATTTATGTGTATTTTGTATTATAATTCTTTCGTATCCAATTGTGGAACAACCGAAAAAGTTCAGCTAAAACACTCCCTACACGCTCTTGGAAAAACTCCCTCCATATTCTGTGTATTAATCGTAGAAATGGATATTAATAGCAGAAATTGATATGTTTTCATTCTTTTTTTTAGCCTTAGTTCTAATGCAAATGTTAAAAATTTTCTGGTAAATGAACCAAAAGCATCTTTCTCTGTGTTCTGCTGAACTCTTCTGTAAGCACAGGACTTCCTAATGAAAGATATTTTCATGATGTCTTTTCCATCACCAGCGTGTTTCAAAATGCCAAACAGGATTATTAATGAATATTTACACACAGATCTAATAATCTACAGATAGAAAAAAAAATTTAAATCATCTTAATCTCCTTAAAAATGGGTTTTTTTATGCAAATCAGTGTTGAGAACTGAAAAACACCATTTAAAAGTGTATTAAGTTTAATTAGTCCTTCTGAAAAGTTAGATTTAACACGGACTTAATGTAGATTATAATGTATGAAAACAAGGACAATCATAAACTCGTCTGGACTTCCTGTATTCTTTCCCTACATAACTCCCTAAAATGGGCTGATGATTAAACAGATATTTCAACTATTGAAGGAAAAAAAAATCTACATCCAAAATTTGTCTCCATAACTCACAAACAGTGCTTTTAGAATGCTAAAGAGAGTTGTTAAATTCGGATATTAAATCTCACTGGAAAGGATTTCTGCTCTTGCAATGATGGAAAAACCAAAGGTCTCCTCCAACCTTTCATTTTTCCAACAATTTCACCAAATAATAACAAGGGAGCATGAAGTAACAATGAGCAGTAATCAACCCCAATTTGCTCCTAACCACAATTAATTAAATTGCTGCGTGCCCTATGAATGGATGTTTTTAATTAAACGTTTTGTTCATCGATTGTTTGGAGACATCAACAGACACTGCAAGGGATCTTTTCCCTAACAATGGAGTTAAGGAGGCCAAACATCAAGCAAGGTGCCAATCAGCTGAGCCAGATTCGGGTTGTTCTCCTCTAAAGACAGAGACAGAACTCGTATCCATGACTGGAAATAATCTTTGGCCTGTTCTTGTGTATTTTAAAGTAGCAGCTCCGTTACTGAAGCCAAGATTTCATCTGAAACCCACCCTGGGCAGTGGATTATTGGGTTTGAGTACCAAAGAACACTCTGCTGCTGCTCACAAGGGTCAGTCCTGTGGGGAAGCATTTCCAGATCCTTCCTGAAATACGTGAAAAGCAGAAAATATTTAAAATAAATAGAGGGGGGAAGTGGGACAAGTATTTGGCAGCATAACCTCATTTTTGCCAGGAAAGGCCAAGTCAGAGACATCAAGGTTACAATGTTTTAGGGAGGTGACCTTCGGGGAAAAACCCAAATTTCCTGGAAATACAGCTGACAAACACTAATGGGTTATAAAGAGAGTTTCTGATCCTGGAGTTGGTGCTTTCACTGGACACAAAGAGAGGAGGAATCTTATCATGGTGATTTCTGTGCCGGGCTTTTTGTATTTGTGCTGTTTTCTGGTGTTAACTGTGAAAGGGAGAAGTGGAACCATCATATTAAAGCAAATATTTAAAAAAAAATAGAAACATCTCCATAAACATGATACAGTTTTAGGACATGGAAAGGTAAAATTCTGCCTTAGAAAACCAATCCAAGGAGGAAACAAGAAGGATCATCCAGCTTGCTCCAATCCTCAGCCACTTCCCATCTCTGGAAATCCACGGCCAGGATTTTACCATCCGAGCCCACCTATTTGCAAGGCATGGATCAGTTCCCTCCAGCCTCATGGGATGTGGAATGCTGAACACTCCTGAGGCTCCTCCTGGCTGGCATCTCCTGCCAAGGACCTGCCCCCATACTCCTTTGAGGAACCCCAACCCAGCGCGGGGTCTGCAGCAGCAGAAATCAAATCAGCTGCTCAGGGCTGGAACAAAATTCCCTTTATCCTCCTGCAGGAGGAATCTGAAAGGTGGCAGAGGGTGAGACGAGAGAGCAAAGCCAGCACAAGTTGTCCAGAAAAGATCATCAATAAAACCTTTGTTTCTAGAACGGGTCTCGAAAGCGACCCCTCTGGAGACCACAGCGGGGACATTTGAAGGGAGCAGGGATGCCAGAATTTCCCCTCATTTCGCTGAGGTGAGAGGTGTTCAAAGGCCAGGCTGGAGCTCAGAGCAGCTCAGTCCCAGGCACCCAGAGCCTCACACGGAGTCGGAATGAGAGGGTTTCACAAAAATTCACTTTTCAGCTCCCTGCCCCCAGCCCCCTCCTCTCTCAAGCGCCACTCGAGAAAGACCCAAAGCAGGGCCGTGAAATGCAGCAGCAGCCTCCCTTCCATGCTTCAAACACTCGGGAGCTGTTCCTGTGCCCCATGGAGCAGGACAGGGCTGGGACAAGCCTTTCCCACTTCGGCAGGGCCGTGGTGACAATGGAGAAGTGTTTGAGTCTCCGCGCGGGGCTGCTCCTGCTGCTGGCAAATCTCAGCAACAAACACTCAGCGTGCTTGGGGAGGCAGTGCTGGACCAGAGGACACTTCCTTCTCTCTAATTCGGGCTTCTAATTGCTCCTTAATTGTGTTTATAAAGAGCTCGGCAGCACCTGAGAACACCCTCACAACAGGCTGGTGGAAATCATCGCACACCGGAAAGGATTCCAGCTCGGCAGGGTACAAATGGGGGGTCCTTAAAGAGCTGGGCGGAAAAAATCTGGTCTTGAGTTCAGCTTTCAGTGATTTAATCCATATTATAAAGGAAAAAAAAAAAAAAAGGCCTAAGAAGTCAGCAAAAATTCCCCTAAATTGAAAGAAAAAGAAGTGTTTTGGGGTATTTCAGTAACCACCCAGTTCAACACAACTGAATGACTGAACGGCCCAGATTTAAATGAAGTCAGTTCTCCTTTCATTTCCAAAGACTGCAGGACATGTCTGTCACTGCTAATGAAAGGCCAAGTGATCGCAGCAGCAAGGTCAGATTTCAGTTAATTATCCCTGTTCCCTGTCTGAACCTTGCTCACTTACAAGCCTTGATAGAAAGAGATCAAATACTGAAATATTGCCTGAATTATTAAAGATTTTCCCTCACTGATGACTGCAGTACGAAAGCTGAATATTACCAAAAGCTCTCCTCACAATTTGCTGGTTTTAATCAACTTCTCTTGGTTTTTCCCTTTTATTTCTGCGGTGATCAGATAATTTGTTATTATAAAAGAGGGGTTTAGGTATCAAGTTTCCACACAAGTAAAACTTTCCCATCCCTGGGAGTGTCCCAGGCCAGGCTGGGACTCGGGATAGTGGAAGGTGTCCCTGCCCAAGGCAGGGGTGGGACAAGGTGGACTTTAAGGTCCCTTCCAACCCAAAAACTCAATGATTTTATGAACCAGGGGCGTTTTTTGGTGAAATTTAGATCTCCCAGTGAATATTTTTGTCTCTACGCTCATTGGTAGGTGTTGCTTTGCCTGTCATGTGAGAACAGCAGAACAACAAAGCAGGCACTACATAAATCCAAAAACTTCTGCTAATGGAAAGCACCTGGCAAAGCATTTTCAGCCCTACCCAGCCCCAAACCACCTGATAGCTGATTCTCCTGCAATGAGGAATCACAGATAGCACCGGAACAACAACCAAAAAAAAAAAAAAAAAATCGCTCTGAATTGCCACTAAAGCTGAAAATCAATTTACAGCAGCCCAGCGGGCCCCCAGAACTCTGGGAAATGGTCATTCCCAAGCTGAAATACCCTTCAGACGGAATGAACCACACGGGGATATTTACCTCCAGAAAACCATGACATCATCTGGGAACTCCGAGCCAGCGGGCGTTTCACGCGCTCACGTCACGTGCGTGACACGGGAGAAATTTCCGGGCACGCCCGAGCCAGTTCTGCTTGTTGGACTTGACAGACGGTGCGGGAGGCAAATTTCGGAAAGGTGTCGATGGGGAGGACAAATGCACAAAACCAGCTCGGGTATTTTGGGATGCAAACGCCACAAGGAATTCTGAATTCTGGTTCA
Source organism: Mystacornis crossleyi (assembly GCA_013400655.1). Taxonomy (NCBI): domain Eukaryota; kingdom Metazoa; phylum Chordata; class Aves; order Passeriformes; family Timaliidae; genus Mystacornis; species Mystacornis crossleyi. The sequence continues at coordinate 18,419 of VYZQ01023214.1, read as the reverse complement.
AGGAGTGATGGCCCTGAGTGCTGGGCACAAACTGGGGTAGGGAGGAAAGCAGAGCTGCTGGTGCCACATCAAACCCAAAGAGTGGATTCTTTTTGCTAATTCCCTTGTGTTTCCCCTCAAAATCAGGCTTAGGGTGGAGAGCAGGAGGAATTTGACATTTTTTCCTTGTAATAAGTGATTTGCGTAATGAAGCTGGGAGGAAATTGAACTTGTCAGCGTGTTAAATGCATTTGTCTGCAGGAATATAATAAACTACACGTGTGCAATTGATAGGATTGGAAGCTGAAATTCCCTGTGATTCAAACTCTAATTCATCATTAGTTTCTTTTTTAGTCCACTCAAGTTTAACCAGTTAACTCTGCATAATCATTTCATTTGAAATGGAAATGAAACCGAGGGCTTTGAAAATAAACATTACCCAAGGCAGACAGAGGGATAGAAAAATTATTTAAATCAGTGCATTGCAGCTTTGCAGCAACAAATCCAAGGGATTTACTGAACAGGACACAGCTGAAAACTGACAAGAATTTGGCAAAAAAAATAGTATTTTTATATATATTTGTGTGTGTGTATACATATAATATTTGACATTTAAATACTGGTGGGCAGAATACACTCAGCACTTCAAATATATATTTCAGGAGATGAATTAATTTAAAATAACTGCACAGAGCACTGTGAGGTTTGTTCTTTTGAGGTTTCTCTTCTCTCCAACCAGCCAGAGCTTACCTTGAAAACACCACTACAGTGGGAGGAGAAAATAGATTTATGAGCTGTTAAACAAAGCAGATTTTTGTTAGGACCTTGACTGGCAATGAGGAAATTACTCTGTGGTTCACAGGCACAGATTTGATTGTTTCTCAGAGTACACTAAAAGGGGAAGAGAAAAACAGTGCAAGAGATTTGGGATCGAGGATTTTTTTTTTTTCCAGTCATTTAAGGTTTTATAGAGAATCCTTTCATCCATTTGGGGGCCATATCTTAATATTTACTAAGATAAGGTTTTCAATTTCCTCCAACAACTTGCTTTTAAAATCTATTTTTACCTAAAACTTTGCAGCCTGTTCACCTGTGTATGGCACAGAAAATATGGAACACTCTGTACTTTCAAATTCCAAGGGCTGACTTTTCAAAATTGTCTAAAACTGTTTACAATTTGCAAACACAGCTATGGAAATATGGAATATTCCCTGCATGGAACCACAGGCTTTGGGAAAGGTGATTTACCACAGATTATATTCAGTCCAAACCCAGTGAATATTTTAGGATCTTTAGAAGATTATGATTCTTGCCTGACTTTGTGCAAGACACTCCAAAATTACCTTAACCTCTTCCTTCTTGTTAACCAAAGTTCCTAAAATGCATCATTTGGAAGAACTTCCTGGTGTTTAAAAAGCAAATTTCTGCTGGCAGACAACCAGGGGTTACTGAAATTTGAGCTAAAAGCTTTTAAAACTGTTTATGTGCAATATCTAATTTAAATTCTTTCTTTTCCTCCTAATGATGCCTTTAATTTTGTTGAATAATAAACACCTTGATCACAGTACCCACATTCAATTTTAGCTTTATTGGTGAGATTTGATTTTAAATTCATACATGAATAACCTGCTATTAAAAGTGACAGATTGACAGCACTATAAATTCTTGTTCATCCAGTTAAAAAATAGTAATTTACAAACGAGGGAGCTCTCCCCCAAAATCACATCACCATGCTTTAATCTCATTCTGAAGCCTGCCTATAAGAACAAGAATTTAATTGAAATTAATCTACTTTTTTGAGACTGTGGCTTGCATTTGTGAAGGTGCTTTTTAATAAATTCTGTGGTCCCTGTCAAACTGGCTTCAGTGGCACAGAGCAGATTTGGACATGTGAGCTGGAGGTGAATCTATCACAGCTTCTTACCAGGTGAAAAGGTTTTCCCCTCCAGAAAACCACATTTCCTTCACTTTTTAAGATGGAAAGTTGGAAATTTCACTGCCAGGGAAAATTTTTCATCATTCTAAATTAAAATATTGAAGAAAAATGCAAAGGTGAACAGCAGCCTAATTGTGAATTACAGTTAAATTTTAGGGTTTAGGTAAACAAAAGGCCACTTCAGGAGAGAATCTCAAAATAAAATCCGTGTGATCGGATCAAGCTAATATATGTAGCGCTAATTAACAAATCCATGGGAGCCTCTTGAAGCATAGGAGCGTGAGAACAGAAAAAACTACCATATTTACGTAAAGCTTCCTAGAAAATGCTGAATTTCTTCGTTACTGGGCATATTATGGCAATAATAGAAATGTTCACCTCAGAGCTGCTCTGCCTGTGAGCGGGATGAAGTCATTACACCCAACCCTGGGCAAAGTGCAGTTGGGAGAAAAATGGGATTTGGCAGCCAACACCCCCAGCCCCACACTTACAGTCACTGCGAGTCCTTTTAATTCCCTTTTCCCACCACCCTCCCGCCCCTCTGACCAGCTCCTCCTCACCCCTCAGTACCATTCCTGGCTGGTTTTATTTATTATTTTATTTGTCAGTTTGGTTTAGTTTGGTTTAGCCGTGTCCCGCAGCTGTCGCGGCCCGGAGGAGCCTGGCAGTGCTGTGGGATCGGCAACTTCCCCCACTGCCACAAACCCCCCTCGGGGCACCGACACCTCTTGGGTGTTTCCCTTTGCCACGGATTTAACACTCTGGATTCGATGACAGCCCCGAGTGGGTGTTGCAAATTCCTTTTCCTTGCCCCAGCACGTCCAGGCCTGAGCCGCTCGGAAGTCGGGAATTCTGTTGTCTTGAGGATATCCCCTCCAAAAGGCCTCAGCGCGGGTGCTCGACAGAAATTCCCACACCAAGCAGTCAAAACACAAACCAGGAGCTTTGAAAAGTTACTGGAACCACCCCTAACATCTCACTTTTTGTCTGGTGGAGGTGTTTTTTTGCCAGTTTTATGTTCCTAGTAACCCAATTTCCTTTCAGACTCTTCCCTTGAGGCTGAACCTCGGAGTCTGGCTGGTTGCTGTTTCTTGCCAGAGCAGCAGAGGGTCAGGATGAGGGGATGTGAGCCCAATTTGCAGATTTTGGGGCAGCAGGCCACCTCCGTTCCAGGCAGGAGGCAATTTCCAGGCAGGACCTGGAATAACGAAGGCAGCACAGCCAGAGCCACCATGGCCACCCTCAGAGTGTGGGGAGGTAATTTAAGGACAAGGAGGGATCACCTTGATGCCTTAGGTTTTAACTTCTGTACTTTTCAAATCCTGTATTGCCCAGTGTGTAACTCTGAGGTCTCTCACAGCTCGTGAGCTGCTCTCTCAGGCCAGACAGACACAACAAAGCTTCTCTGAGCTGTCCAAGGACACTCGGGCTGTCCCAGGCCTAAAGGTGGAAACCAGGACCAGGAGAGAGGTGGGGCAATGGAAGAGAGCTAAAGTTTTAATAGGTGAATTTATGCTGATATGCAAATGGACCAAACCTATAACAGTGTGAAGAACTCGTGACCTGTTGTCCATCTCGGGGTCCATTTTATGGAAGCAGCCTCCGGCTCCCCAGGGTGTGCCTTGAAGGCCTTCAAATAAATCCCTGCCTTTATTCCCTTATTCCTGTCTAGTCTCTGTTTCCAGGTGGCTGGAGAAGGCAACAACCTCAGGGTCTCATTGCTGCTGGCTGGGCAGCAAGAGCCTCCTTCTTTTTGCTCCTTATTTCCATTATTACCCCACCCATCGAATCCTCGCAGTGCTTTAATCATAAAATGAAAATTCCTTGAGTTTGTGGCCCTGCTAAAACCCAATTTGTCCTTCACAGGCAAAGCTGCTCTCTCATTTCCTCAGAGAGTCACCCCGAATTCCCTGCTGCTTTAAAGAGTATTTATTTGCAGGTGAAGTTAATTTTCACACAAATAGGTCCCATTCATGAAATCAAGGCAATGCAGGAGCCTTGAAATCCTTGCCTTCAGTGACAGTCCCTGAAAATGTGTTCCTCTGGAACAGCACCTTAATTAAAGCTGGTGGCTGGAGGGACACATTTCCCGGGCTTCAAACGAGCAGGGAAGCTGAAAACTATTTCATTGCAACTACAGCACTTTGCCCTCAAACCTTTTAAAGTGTTTTTAAGAGGAAAAAACCACTTTCAGACCAGCACACATAAGATGCAACAGGAGGAGGTTTAGGAACAAAACGTTCTGGAATTGAGAGGTTGTGGCTGGCCCTGGTTTTGTTTGAACCACCTCAATATTTGGGCTATTGTTTCACCCTGAATCGGGTCCAAACCTCTCAGACACGGTTGTTTTATCAAGGTACCAGATTCAGTTAATTCTCAGTGTTTAGCAGCCCATAAAATCACACCTATTGGAGGAAGTGGCACTTTCAGAAGAGTTCCATGAAATAAAGGTTAACTCAAAGCTATTTAGGCCAGTAGGTTTTGAATTTGATGCCATTTACCCACGAAACACTGAGTACACACGTTCTTAAAAGGATCTCTCAATAGGCTGTACAGGATTAGCTTTATTCATTCACACTGAATTTCTTGGCTTCTTTTGATAGCTTATTTTAAAGCCCTCAATGCCACTCAAATACAGCAATTTCCCCTAATAGTTAACAAATTATTGCAAAAAGCCTTGAGAAAAGAAACTGTTTAAAGAAGTTATTTCTACGTTGTTTGATTTTTCCCTCAATTAATTCATTGTACTACAGCGAAAGCTATCAAGTGTCTGAGTCAGTTCTGTTCCTTTGCTCTGATATTTCTTGGTGTCACAGCAATGCACAAAGCTTTGCAGACAAGGAGGGAAAACTGGTCCTTGATCCCAGGAACTCTGGAACTCAGAGATGGTACAACCAAGTCAGGACAGGAAATACAGGTGGGTGGGGGGAATGGAAATAAAACGATTATTTCAGATAAACAGGCATAGTTTTGTCTGTAGTACAAGAGTTTGCTGTAAAAGCAAGGTTGAAGGGGAAAAATAATTTATTTCAGTTATTTTTGCTATTTAATAGACTGAGAGAGTGAGTGCCACGGTTTCACAGAAAAGTCTCCCCATTTCAGAGACAGTTTTGAAATAAATCTCCTGGCCAGCTCCACTCCTTACACTGTAGGGAGGCCCGAGTGTGCAAACTGAGTATTCTGCTCTTTGACCAAACTGAAATAACACGGCATTAAATCTGAGGTCCTGAAGAACCCCACAGAATTTCATGCAATTTTTGGTTCTGGCAGAATCACGGAGAGGCAAAGTTGAGGCCATGACTGCAGGCTCTGCTCCCTGGATTGCTGTTCTCTGTCCAGGATTTACACAACATTAACAATCTTCCTTCCCAGTGTCAGTGAACTCACCAGAGCTCCGAGCAAAGCCCACCACAGAGAGGATTTTTTTTTTTCCAGTGACATCTGTGAGTAATTACACAGCACTTTTCCAGTGTAAGGTGCAAAATTCTTACCCAGCAGAAATAAGCCTCACGAGTTTGCCACAAAATCCACACATTTTGCAGTCGATTGATGGTAACTTGGCATTTCTTTCAGTAATTTCTGACCAAATTTTTGGAGAATCCACCTAACTGCCCAAGAGAAGTGGGCAGGCAAGACTCCAGTCAGTTTGGGCCATTAAGTCCAGAGCTGAGCAAGGCAAGAAAAACCAGTTTTAATGGACAAGTGCCACTGTATTCCCTCATCCCCAGGATCTGTGGCTTTGTCCGTGATTGCCACATGCCCTATCCCCCAGTATCAACAGGAATACCCAGGCTGGGGGATTTAGAATCAGAAATCCTGGGAACAAGGCTGGTGAGGCAGGAGATATAAACTGTGGGGACTCTGATTCGATACAGATGGGCATTTCATAAGAATTTCACTCCAGGCAGAATTAAACTGGGTTTTATCACTCGAGGTTAAGACAGGTATAAATCAGCAGAGCTGTGTGGAGTTTGCTGTGGCTCCATCAATTCCTACCAGAGGAGCACAGGACCTGTCAGGATTTAAATCATTTAATGCATTTAAATCACTGCTTCCACGGGGTTTTTATTAAGTGATCACAGCATATGTTCCTCTCCTGTCTTTAACAATAATAAATCACCAGCCAGCTGATGTGGAAACAGCAGAAGGGACAGAGCACAACACGTTAAATTTTCCATTTACTGTTAATCTCAGAAGCAGCCACCACACAGGGAAGGGTTGTCCCCAAGGGAAAATATTCGAGGATAAATCCTGCCAATATAAAATTCCCTGCAAATAGTTTGATCTGATAGCTTGGGTTATATCACCATCATTTTGGGCAGGTTTTTATACAGCGGATTAATAGAAAAATCAGGTGGAAGGGATGAAATTTAACATTAGTTGAAAACAAAGGCTGAGAAACTTTGAGCCCCAGATGGATTGGAAACACTCCAAGTCAAGTCAAGCAACACCAGTTTAGTTAACAGATCCGCAAATCAAAAAGAGGATGTTTATAAATATGAAACACAGATCAGTTTTGGATTCGGTTGGGTTTTACCCCACAGAAGTCCCTGGAGGTGTTTGAAGTGTTGGGATATTTGCATAATGAAAGCCACAGGAAAACTATTATTGAGCTGATTTTAATTCCCAGCCTTTAGGCTCTGATTCAGTGCTTACTGAAGCCAGCAGGAGCCTTCCCATTTAATTCATGAGTTTAGATCAGGCCTTCATCGCCAGAGATAATGAAAAGGAGATAAAAAGGGTCATTTTGGGGCTCATGGTTCTCTTCAAGTCAGAATTTCTAAACCAGTTCCTTCAGGTAATTCGTGCACCCCTAGAGGGAGGGCAGAGGAGGGGAATTGCATCCAGATAAGCAGGTGAAAATAAAGCCAACCAGTGTTAAAGTGTGTGAGGAACAGCTCACAAAACTGGGTTATTCTCCGAGAAATGCCCTGGTTTGTGTAGGCCCAACTCAAATCACAGCCCTGGACTTCACCTTTTCCACGCTGGAATTTCTCAAGTCTGACTTTGCAATTTTAGGCTGGAAAATGCATCTCTCAAACCATCAAGTTGTGTTCGACCACCAGAATAAACCAGACCCATTTCTGGTCATGCCTAAGTGACTTTCTGGCATGTTAAAAATAAACTCACCCCGGTTAGAGTCACAGAATCCCTGCAGGAAAAGGACAATTCCCTAAACACAGGGAGACTTCCCCTGGGTCTCACATTTCCTTAGCCAACACAGAATGGATTTCCACAGGTAAAATCTCTACCTCTTGTGCTGGTTTTGGCTGGGATAAAGTGAATTTTTTCCATAGTGGTTGTGTTTGTGCAGAAAATGGCATTGATAACACGGGGATGTTTTCACTACTTATTTTTTTGTCCATTAATGGCATTAACAAGCTGCTTTTCACCTGAGTATTCCCACGAAATTTGGGTTGGTTATTTCCATTTCTTTCCTTCCTCTTTCACATCAGACACGGATCACTTGAAACAAACACACTTGGAGTTAAGCAAGTCATTTTTTAACCTTTTGGGTAGATAGGACATTGCCACTCTCCTAGTTAATTCCATCCCCCTAGCTGTGGCACACCAGAGAGCTCGTTTGGCTTCAGAAATAATCTCATTTTCCTGCCTCAGACGCAGCCCCTTGGCCCCAGCGAGGCCTGGTCTGGGAATCTTCTCACCAAACCCCAGAAGCNCGCCAGCTCCACGCGCAGCCTTCAGAGGAGCCGCCGTGCCCGCCCGGCTGCGCTGTGTCTGAGATTTCCACTCCGGCTGGTGGCTCCTGAACCACTCCAGTGCAGCTGTTAAAACGCAGCGCTGCACTTCAGAAAGTGTTTGCATTTCGTGGCTGTGCTGTTAAATTTCCATTAGATCCACGTTTATACACGGATTTCTAATTCATAAAACATGCTAATGGCAGGGAACAGTCTGATTGGGCAGGTGACGCTCAGATATTTGGGGGTATTTGCATCCCTCAGCGTCCCCTGGGTCTGTTCAGGGTCACCTGCCCTTTGTTCTGGGGGAAAAAAGCTGAAACAAAAGTCGGGAGCTACTTGAAAATGAAACTCTTCAGCTTCTTTTATTTCCAAATCGAGTCTAAAATCTCTCCCCCGAGGTTTATGATGATTAAGAACTCCAGGATATCCAACAAATTCATGTAATGCCCCGGTGGGTTAATCCCAAAGCTGTATAAAGTATTTTTAAATGGCAAAATAATCTATTTAGAGAGCACTCTTTTGAGTAAGAAACACGAACGTGATGTTTAACTGAGGAAGCAAACTGCAGATTCCAGTGGGATATTAGGAATTCCCTGGGAACACAGTGAACCCCTCTTTGCCAATGTCTTTCCAAAAAATCATCCTGTGGTGCTCCTGCCCTCTGGAAATTCCTTACTCTTTTCAGCACTGTTGCACACGGATGATTTCACACCAAGCCAAACTTGACCAGTAATTGATAATAAAGCTGGCAACACCTGAGCTCATTAAAGATTTACACAGACCTCATCACGGAAAAAAGAACAATAAAATCAGCAAGTGCAGAACATCCCAGTGCTCCCTTTCCAAGTTCCGCTGCAGGTGCGTTCCTGATCATTTTGCTCATTATGAGTGTAAGGTCAAAAATTAATTTACATTTTATTAATAACTGACATTTTGAGGACATCCCAGAAAATCTGTCACCAGAGTTAGAAACACTCAGTCTTATTCTCGAGTGCTGAATTAACATTTGCAAGGCCCTCCCTGGGGTGGGATTTCCAGGAGAAGGAAGAGTTGCCTGGGCCACGCTGGGCTCTGAGGGTCCATGAAGAAGGGAGTCCTTGAAGGGTCAGTGTGGGATCGTTGCTGGTGTTGGAATTACTCTGAGAACTGCTCAGGGATGGGAATAAGGACCCCACAACCAGCTCGGGGCTCATTTCTGCTCTTCTTTCGTTAAAAAAAAATCCATAGTCGGGGTACAAAAGCACAGGCAGGATCAGAGGGATGTACCAACCCCCGATACGAAGGCAGAGGGAATGATCTGAGCTGGAACCAGGATGGGTTCTGTTGCCTTCTCCAGTCACCTGGAAACAGAGACCAGACAGGAGTGAGGGAATAAAGGCAGGGATTTATTTGAAGGCCTTCAAGG
>VYZQ01023212.1:6056-25360 GCA_013400655.1 Mystacornis crossleyi | reverse complement strand
TTCTAGAAAGCTATTCTCAGAGCTCTTAGTGACAAGACAGCCTCTGATTTTCAAAATTACTTAAATGGTACTCCTCTGTTTTTCCACTGACTCTAAGGTATTTCTGAAAGAAGCTACTCTTGCTTTGCTTTGTGATGCTAAATAAGTCAGGCTCCCCTTATCTCCTCTGGAAACACAGCTCTGTATCCCCTTTACTGTCCATCTACCTTGCAAGTTTTTATGGAGTCCTTTCCCTATGAGCTTCTCAGGCAGAGGTAAACTGGTGCAGGTATCTGCTGGAATCGTTATTAAATATTATTTTGAAATGCTTGGAAGCTCCTGCTCCTACTCAGTGTGCCATACCTTACACATTTAAAGATTGTGTTAATCTTTTAAGCCATCAGTTTGCACTGAAGCTTCAGGATTAGCTCACCATCTACTGTATCTCCTCAAATTCTTTTCTTTTATACAGGATGCAATCTCTGCTCCCATAAGCACAAATGTTCTTTTTCCAAGTACATAACTATTTGGCTTCATTGTAATTTAATTCTGTTTGCTTGTTTGTGCTCAGTTTATTGCATCTGCTAGAGGTAACACCAGTCCTTTTTTTTTTAAACAATCCTCCTGGGTTTATGTACAGGTATCAATGGTATTATATTTCCTTCCAGTTCACTGATACAAGTTAAATAATGTGAAGACACAGGGCAATACACTAACAATATGCTTCCTTAGTAAGGATTTCCCAGGAATGTTTATCTTTGAGATCAGTCAGTTGACTGGTTTTATCATCTACCAGCCTAGTGATGATTCAGCAAAAATGTAATCTACAAAAATCAAAATTTCCTAAATATATACATGTATTTGATATATCGGATTGGCATTTACACATTTATCAACCAAATCTGTGACATGACTAAAAGGGTATTGAGTTGTTTTGGAAAAGTTTTGTTTTCTTATTTTCCTACTGTTATTGATTGTATGCCTCTCCTGTAATTTGTTTAATAATGAAATCCCATATCTGCTCTTCTGTTAAATTTACTAGAACTGGTATGAGGTTGACAGAAGAATGGTTAATTTGGTAATCATTTCAATGCCTTTGACATACCATAACACATTGAGAGCAGCCCTGTGGAGAAAGATTTAGTGGTTCTCATGGAAGAAAAGCTGGACACGAGCCAACAACGTGGACTTACAACCCAGGAAGCCAACCACATCCTGGCTGCATCTAAAGAGAGATGGCCAGCAGGTCGAGGGAGGTCATTCTCCCCCTCTACTTTTGAAATCCTACCTGGAGTGCTGCATCCAAGCCTGGAGTCCTCAGCACAAGACAGACATGGACCTGTTAGAGCAGGTTCATAGAAGGGCCACAAAGATGTTCAAAGGGCTGGATCCTGTCCTAGGCAGACAGGATGAGAGATCTGGGATTGTTTGGCTTGGAAAAGAGAAGGTTTCAGGGACACCTGATAGCAGCCTTCCAGTATCTAAAGGGGGCTTATAAAAAAGAGTGAGAGTGACTTTTTACACAGGCAGTTGGTGATAGGACAACTGGGAAGAGTTTTAAACTGAAAGAGAAGAGATTTAGATTAGACGTAAGAAAGAAATTCTTGACTCCGAGGATAGTGAGGCACTGGAACAGGTTGCCCAGTGAAGCTGGGAATGCCCCATTTCTGGAAGTGTCCAAGGTCAGGTTGGACAGGGCTTGGAGCAATGCCATATAGTGGGAGGTGTCCCTGCTCATGGCAGGGGGGTTGGAACCAGGGGATCTTTGAGGTCCCTCCCAACCCAGACCATTATATGATTCTATGATGCATTCTTGTATATAGCTATGGAGTTTTTACTTCTTGCTTGTCTTACTTTTAGAGGCAAAAAATGTTTCTCAAGATACAGTTGCTGTTGGCATAAACCAGCGTATTTCCTATTGCCTTCTTTTCAGTTTGGGGGAGGATGAGACTATCAAAGTGTTTTTCTAAAATCAGACACAAAATCATGAGTGAATCATCCAGAACAGAAAGAGTAATATGTACTTGTATACTAAGTCCATCTATTTCCAGGGAGCATCCTTTAGTGATGAGAGAATTAATTCCTTTCTCTTCTCTTTATCTTGTGGGTACGATCATTGCTGCTGTGCTTTTACACTGATGCTTCTCCACCGTGACATACTCTTCTTTCTTCATTAATTTCAGGTGACTGCTGCTCTTGTCTCTGTTCTCAGCATCTTTTTTAGCTATTTACAGAGTAGGAAAGTTGGTTTGCTCTCTTGAGACTTACTTTGGCTAGTCCTGGCAAGACCCCAGACTCGTTTATCTGAGGAAGTGGTAGGGATCTCATTGCTTTTCTCATCAAACCATAGTAGGGTTTCCCTTTCACATATAAATGTCTCAGACACCTGACAAGCTGAGAGCTAGAGATGGGTAGAAGACAGTTTTCCCTTGCTGCAAAATTATTTCAGATTTCAAACTCTGTCCTGTCCTATTCTGGGACAAATATTTTTCCAGACACTGTATGTTTACAGACAGGTTGAGAGAGCTGGAGGTGGTTTGGCACGTGTATGCAGACCCTGCCACCCTCATTCAGGGCAGGAATTTGGCCAGTCCTCTGCAAGGCCCACAAAGCAGCTCTGAGGAGAAGGATAGATAGATAGATTAAGAAACCTAAGTTTAGGAATCTGACTGTAGGTTGTAGAAGCATATCAGGTGTCTGAGCTTCTTCAGCTGGTGGCTATCAATGGAGCCAGTTCAACTCACTCTGAAGCAGGTGCCCTGTGCCAAGCCAGTCAAACTGTGTTGATCCTCTGCGTGATCCAGTCACCTACACATGGGGTTTGAAATGCTCTACGTTGCCTTGCCTGGCTTTGCAAGGTGCACATCTCTCCTACCTCCTGTGTCAGGTCTATGAGCTCTGTGTAACCCTTGCATTAAATGAACAGCCCCAAGTGGCACTTGGTGGGGACTTTGACCTGAATCCATTACCTCCAAGTCAAGTAAAGAACAGATTTCTTTCTCTGGTTGGTAGATATGTCATTATACAGAGTGGAACAGCCTGGATAGCTGAGGAGAATTTGTTAGAGTGGGAGAAGAAGAAGGATCAGAGTGAGCAATGCCTGCATCCCAAAAGCTATTGAATATTGCCGGAGGAGCCACTGCCACGGTTATTAACACTAGAATATTTTGGAAAAAAATGTTTTATAGTAGATACATTCCAGCAAAATAAAACCACATGGAAAATTCATGACCCGAAGTTCCTAATCAACAGCCTTGGAGTAGGTTTATGCTCAGAGCTGAGAGTCTGGTTTCCTTTCAGCCACCTGGCTGTTTGCATGGCATGTGAGGTTGAAGAGCTGGGCTCGCATTTATCCACCTGCCTGGACTGCAGCTCTGCCTTTGGGGGAATTGCTGAGCTGTATCCATTCTTTCCTCCATGCACAGCAGCTGGCCCTGCAGCAGGAAGCTCTCCTGCAAAGGAGCCCCTCCAGGCAGGCAGCACTTAACCTCTACATGGAAAGAACACACACAGCCAGGGGAGGATGATGAGGTGAGTCTGCTGTGGCACACAGGCATTCTGTGAGGGAGCTAAGAAGGCTCCTTTGAAAGACAAAGTTGAACTGCTTGCCCCTGTGTCCCTTACAGCTCCACAGATGACACCTTTGCAGAGACCATTTGAAGCCTCTCACTGCTTTCTGTCTCCACTTTACTACTTAAGATGGAATTCTGGAGAAAAACTTTATACTTCTAAAATCCCACTGTAGGTATTGTCGTGCTTAGAAATGTTGGTGGGTTTTTTTCTGGCTTAATTACACTACAAAATGCCTAAGACCACTTCTCCTGACATCACTTCTTACCATGCATGATTTTTTTTAATGGACAAGGAGAAAATGCAAACACTCTGCCTGAATTGACTGGGTGTTCAAGTGATCTCAGATTTTCTCTATTGTAATTCTTTGTTAATTAAGCAGTGATTTCTGTATGTGATTCCTCAAGTTCAAGAGGATTCTTCATTCCCTGTTGAAACTACACTGCTTTTGAGGTCTCTAAGTCCAAAATGGCCCTGGTGCTGCAGGTTAGGATACATCTTTTTACTTCTTCTTTTTTTTTTTTCCCCTTCTACTTTCTTGTTGTTCTTGTTGTCTGGGATGACAAGCTTTGGATAAAAATGTCTAGGAAGTTATCGGCCCAAATATATTGCTATTATATATCCACCTACTCCACTGGAAGTCCTTTCAATGTTACTACTTGGCTTCAGTTCTCTGTTAACTATCAGGACAGTTTGGGTTTTGTGTTTTTGAGGGTTGAATAAACTCATCATCTTCCTACATCTATCCCCCAGCAAATCTGGAGTTTCCACTTTAGAAATTCTTTTGAGATGTCTTGGCTCAGAAAAGTGCCTAATTTCTGATTTTATTAACAGGGAATATTTACAGAATGCCAAATCTCTTCTGAGGTCCTTCATTCAGGCTGTTCTTTAGTATTGGGGCTTGGAAGGCTGAATGTTCTCCAGGTCACCCAGTGTTCAGAGTAATTGATAGCCTTTGAAAACTAGAAATTTAGGAGCTGTCGGTCAGTGTTTCTAACAGAAGTATGAGCATCTTCTCATGAACAGACAGTACTTGTTAAAATGACTCCAAGGAGGTATTCTCTTTTGGGTTGTGGGTGTCTGACAAGAAGGTACTATGGTTCTGGCAACAGTTTTCAGCATGCCATTGTTTTTCACTCTCATTTAAGAAGTATGCTATCTAGATATAGCCTAAGGGCATAGCCTCTACTGAAATGAGTTGAATTTTTCCAACTGCTTTGCTCTTCCCTGACCCCATTTCTATATATATTTTATCTTAAGGTCAGTAACCATCTGGACTGCCCCCTATTGGTGGAGCCAGTCCATAATGACCTGGACAAACCAGTACCCCTGCAGACCCACTGGGAAAAGGGAGAATTGTATATTTGAGTCAGGCAGAAATACCTGGAAGCTGATTCAGCACCTGCAGGACCCAAACAAAACAACTCTCTTTGCAGAACAAATACTTCCTTCTACAGAGAGAGAGAGAGATACTTTCTTTGTTCTCTCCCACCTTCCAGACCTATTCCTAACTGCCTCTCCATCTGTTTCTCAAAAACCTTACCATAATTTTCAGGCTGTCTTCTTCACCCACTTCTCTTTCTGGGATGCCCCAATGGAGCTCCACTTTTACGTCTTTTCTCTCCTTGTGTAACTGCTGGCTGATCCCTTATACAGCAAATATCTCTATGCAGGTGATAGAGGTGGTTTAACTTATGTGCCTCTCTCCTCTGTTCAATCCTGTCCTGCTGGCAGCTCTTCAGTAATTATCAGCTCCCAGAGTAACTAACACATATCTCAACCAAGCCTTCTTCCAGGCTCCTTTCTTTGTGGGGGAAGATTGTGCTGGTCATCCCGTGCTGCTGGCAGTAAGGGCCCTAGAACCAGGGATATGCTTAAGTCACACCTCTCATCTTCAGGCTCTTGTATGACTTTCAGAAACATAGATGTAGACATGCCAAACATCATATGTCTCACATATATTTATTTGTGGCTTTACTCTCCTAGCAGATGCACCACTGGTATCTGGTATTCACTATCCACCAGCTGCTAGAGAAGCCACAAGCAAGTGCCAAATGTGACTGCCCTTTCTTCCTAAGGCCATTACAGACAACCTTGGTGTTTTCTTATCACTTAGACTGACTGGTCAAACAGCATTGCCCAAGGTTTGGAAAGGTGAAAATTCAAAGTCAGGCTCTACCCAAGCAATGCCACTAACAATCTCAGATTTGTAACAATTGATGGCTTTGTGCATCATGCGATGAGGTCATGAGCCATGACTACAACTCCTATGCAATAAAATAATACAAATAATTAATAATAATAATGAGTTGAGTTTAATAATGTGTCTTGCAAAATCCCCTGTGAGCAGTTACTGTCTGTGAGAATATTTAATGTCTTGATGCAATTTGAAAATGTAGTGCAAATGACAGTGTAATAAAACAAAGAACTTCATCAACTTCTAATTGAAATTAATGAGAACTGAACTTCTACATTGTGCATAAAAGAAGAGAGTTTTTCCCCAGCCTTAAAAGCTGTTGTCTCCAGGAGTGGCATGGCACAATTTGAATTACCTTCCTTTTATACCTCAAAAAGATTTTACTGCAGAAAACTAGTCTTATTTCAGACAACCAGTAAATATCATATGGATTAAAAAGTTAGACTTTTCTCTCAATTCCAGCAGAACACTTTTCCCTATATATTAGAAGATCTGTAAGAAATCATAGCCATCTGTATTTTGTGAGACTAGGAGTTGAAAATACATTCCTTATCTAAGAGACTATTTTCTACAATACTATTTCAGAAATTTTTACACAGACCAAATCTTAATAAGAAAGACTCTATTACTTCAAGGTCATTTTAAACCTCTGTGGCAGAGGTATGAAGATTAGAAATCTCGTCAGGCAGCAGCACAGTGCACTGAGGCATGCCAGCGCGTTTATCAAAATGGCTGTGGAAGCCCTTTTCCCATCCCCTGGCAGCAAAGGGGAGTAACAGAGATGGCTGGAACTGGCCATTGCACTTAATTACCATGCAATAAGACAGGCAAATATGATTGTCCATGCCAACTTTTGGCACTGGTACGATTTCACAGACCCCTAATGACTGCAGTGGAGCACAGTTCAGCTCCAGGTAACTGAAGTGTTCCTTGTTTTCAAAGTTATAGGTAATATTTAATTTTCCAGTAAGTTTTTTTTTGCTATAAAACCTGCTAAACCAAGAATTAGTATTTTCTTTTTTTTTTCCTTTACTAGTTTGCACAGCTCTGCAGAGCTTTAAGAGTGTCTAAATTGCTGCAAGCTTTAGCACAGCCATTTAAGTCATTCCACATTGCTATGCTGCAGCTGTTTGTATCACATCTTGTGGGTCACTCGAGAAGGGAAGACTTGTTGTGAGGTACTGTACTTGCCAACAGCAGGCAGAAACCAGGCGAGTTGTACTTGGAGGCATATCATTAAATTTCAACAAACAGGTCTACTGGAGAAGTCATCCTTCCTGTGAGATCACTAAAGCTGCCACTGTCCATAAACTATTTAGAAGACCTGAATACAGGGCTACTTAAATTCTTCAGCTGATAAGGCTTAATGCTGTGGGTTTTTATTCCTTTGTTTGTGATTCTCCTACTTAACTACTTCTCAGTGCCTGAATAATTTGTGTTCACAGGCACCTACTTTTAGGATCGTTGGAAAGATAGGATATTTAAATACTAGCTCCATCTAGTACCTACAGAGAGACCTAAAGGTCTGTAAGTTTTTTGATGCTACAGCCTAAATGAATGGTTAGCTTGTGACAAAAGCATGCCACACAAGCCTCTAAGAAGGTGAGTTCAAGTGATAGGTTTTACCTCAGATACTGTTGATTTACTTCTTTTCATAGCACTTACATACACTGCTTCTAAAAAAAATTCTTTTTCAAATACCATCAGCCTGTGCTCTGGGTCTAACTCAAAGACTGAAGAAAATGGAGATTATTCTAAGCAAAGATTAAAAAAAACCTCTATAAATAGGATAGAACTTGTGATATTTTGTTCTATTTTACTTTAACCAAATGTGAAGATATAAAAACTATAACTTCTGTTTTCTGAAAATGTGATTAGTCTGCACCTTCCACAGACACAGGAAACAGTGCCCAGAATCCACAAATACTTCTCCAAAATGGTTACTCTCTTGGAACAAGAAACAGCTTGTCAAAATCCCATCTTTCATAATGGAATTTACTACTTCTTGATGGAGAAGGATGCTTTCTGCAGCAGTATTATGCACTTACAAGGCATGAATCAATTTACATTTTAATCATGGGGGGCCCATACCATCAATTGGTGAGAGTGCTTTTAATTTACCTGAACTCGGTGATTGGGTTGATCCCAGCAGATTTGCCTCTACGGCACCACCTGCTTTTATCATGACATCTCTTGAGTATCCAGCCTCCATGAAAATAAATAAATTCTCCTGAAACTGTGCTAGATTCATTACCAATGAATCTTCTTTCACTGTATGAAATTCTAAATAAAAAAAGACAGGTTTATTTTAAGCTTTTAACAGACTGTTTTAGTTAATCGTGGATATTCAGGCAAGAGGCTTGGTTGCTAAGAAAATCTTTGGCATGTTTCCATGGGATTTGTGTGTTATTGACAGAAAAAGTACCAAATGATAGGAAATGCATCTGCTAATTTGAATAGTGAAACAAAAAAGAAAAAAAAAGAATAGAACAATTTTCTGCCCAACTTTTGAGTTAATGAAAGCTCAGGCCAAAAATAACATACTTCCCATCAATTTACAGAGAAGATTTTTGGCTTCAAAGACTTGATCAAGATTATATTAAAAAAAATCCCCATTTCTATGTGGATAGAACATATGGATCTCTGGTTATCAGTGGTTGGCCTTACACTGCTGCACTGAGGTTCCTAGGATGAGGTTAAAGCTAGCATACATTCTGGAGGTGATCTGCAGAAAAACCCAGTGTGTTTGTTAGTTCCAGAAGAATAATCACTTGTATTTACATTTAATGTTCTCCAGTGTGCTGTTGTCTTCCATGTGATCAGGCAGACCTTTCTCCATACTTTTTCCAGCTGTCTCAATTGTCATGGTCCAGAAGAGAGGGAAAAAAACGGCCTGAGATGGGGAAGACAGAGTGGGGCCTCCTTTAAAAAGCCCTGACAGCGCTTGCCCCAGAAAAGGACACAGCAGTAGGCATCCAGGGCTTTAGCTGAATAAAGCTTGCCTAGAGGAACAGATGCCTAGTACTGGGTCATAGCCTGGAGCTCAAAATGTTGCCAGAGAAGTTTTGCCAGGTACGAGGTGGAGCAGCCAGTGGCAGAGAAAGCCAGCAACCCAGCGTGGAGATGGAGCCCTGCACAGCCCAAGTTTTAAAGACTGGCTGACCATGAAAAACATAATTATTTCACTTTGAAACTTCTATTTTTTGTATTTAAATATAGACTGGAGTCATCTGGAAGTCAAGAATCAAGCAGTGGGGTTAGATGTTATTGATATATTCTCAGAAACCATCATTTTAGGTGCTCTGCATTTAGACCCTTGGCTATGCTCCATAATCAGTGCATGACCCCATAATTTAGGATTTTGGAAAAGGAATGAGTCCCTCAGGTCTCCAAGCCAAATAAAACAGTGGATGTATTGTGGGAGGATATATTGTTTAGCAGGATAACATAGTTCAACAAAGTAGTGTGGTGGCCAAGGAGCCTAACTCAGAGAACAAAGTTCCTGGGCACACTGAGAACATTGACCTACAGTGCAAATTTCATAAAATCTTGTGGAAAACTAGTTGTTCTGTGGGATGATAATTTTATTTTGACTTCTTGAATTCTTGTTGCTTTTAGGCATCATTTTTTATTCCTGGACAAGGAAAACCAACCATACAGCTGAAGCCTACAGCCACAATAAGGGATGTGTGGGGCTCAGTAGTTACCTCCTACAGTGTTCTTTTACCTCATGAAAGAAACCTGGATATTTGGTTCTCTCTCATTTAAATAATTATTCCTTATTTCAGTTTAAACACGGGAGGATTTTAAAGGCCAGGGAACAGGGTTCCTGCCTCTGATTACCACTGAGTTAATAAAGCAGTAAACAGTACTGGACAATGAGGGAATCCTATGGAGGCAAGAAAATTGAGAATATAAGACTCTCTGTTATAATTCAGTAATAGCACTGGAGAGAATGATTCACTTGTTATGGAAGATAAGCAGTCAGGGGTTCTTTTCTGTTTTCTTTCTGCTTCTCTTTTTTTATCCATTCAGTGACTTTGAGCAAATCCTCCCAACTTCTTTGTCCCTCAGGTTTCCCTCTCTGCAAAACAACAAATCAAACTACTTTGCTAGAATTTTAGAGGAATGGATGTAGTGCTTTATAAATATGTAATTAGTTCTATTTTAGCTGGGAGGCAAAATGGACCAATATATATAAATTTAATATTTTTCACTGTGTTTGGATTTTTTTCAAGACATGCCAATAAGAGAATAGATTAGAAGCTATTATGACATATCTCATTTAGTGTCAAAGGTTTGCATCAAATATTTGATTCAAGCTTCTCTAGGAGTCTGTTTCTAAAACAGCACAGAAGCAAGGCACATTTGGTTAGCCTGCATATCCCTAGAAAGAAATGAGATATACATTTTTAAACCATCTTCATTTACTTATGAGAATATCTATCTGCAATACTTCATGCATAAAATGCTTCATGCTCACATAACATATGCACAGAGCATATGTTTTAATTTTAGTTCAGTACAATATTTCAAATTTAAACAAATTAGCCCAAGGCATAAAGTACAACCAACCATTTTTTTCTGTTTTTAATACAAGCCAGATTGTAGATAAGCATTACTAATGAAAACAGCAATCATAAACCTGAGCATATTTTACTTACCCCTCATTAATAACACAATATACCTCTCTTTTTTTCTTTAGATTTTCATATAGTGAAGGAAGATTAATTGGTAATGACCTTATCTTGCTATTTCTTCACAGATTTTTGTCATCACTGTTTTAAGGACTTTTTGAGACGATGGTATCATTAAAAAATTGTTATTTAGGACTATCTGCCTTCAACTTGTTCAGTTTCCATGCTCGGTAACCAGGGAACATGGACACCATGATCTCTGAACTACTTCTAAGATAACTGCTAATGATAACTAGGAAAAGAAAGTCAGAAGGTTTAAATTTACCTTTTAGGAGCCCACAGTTTTAATCCTGTGAAATGGTATCTATTATGTATATTGAACATGTACTCCGGTAAACCCTCTTTCTCCCACAGAAGGTTAACAAATGGAATGCTGTTTTTCCAGTTACGAATATTGTATGGCAACACGATAGGTAGTTGCATTGCTAGTCACATAAAATTTTATGGTGAAGCCTCTTTAACTTCATTCAGAAGTCCCCTCCTGAAAATCCTCTCACTGAAGGGAAATAGTCAGTATTACTGCATGCTCAACTATCGCAAACAATTTTGTGAAGTCATTTGAATAGCAGTAATGAATAAACTGTGTCGCGGGGTGTGTCCGCACCCGGAGCTGTCCCTCCGGTGATCCGGCTCCCTGTCCCCGCCGACACCGGGGGCACAGACTCTGAGGACAGACCCCGCCGATCCCGTGGGCTTCTTTTCCTCGCTCCTTTGGATCCACTCCTGTGCTAAGCACACCAGCAGGCATGCGACAACGGCGAGAAGGAAGGGAGGACTCTGAGAGGGGATTGCCGAGCAAGTTTATTGGGGACCCTGGCTGGACCACCTCACCCTACTTAATCTGCCTCTGGAGCCCCAAACAGCACTCAAACACACTCTTATAAAGGGGGGGTGGAGAAAGGGACAGGAGGTGAGGAAGGACCAATGGGGTAGGTTCAGGGGGGGGTGTGGCTTAAGGAATGAAAGACACTCCTGGAAACCAATTCTCAGGAGAGGGGAGGGATTTCTGGGAGACACAGCCAATCACTCAATGCCCAGCCTAGGACTTTCTAGAAGCTAGGCTGGGTCCCGAGATGACAGACATGTCTCCCAGGGAGGGGGGAAGGCAAGGGACACGCCTCGAGGGAGAAACAACCAGCGGACATATCATCGGGGGATATAGGAAGGGGGTACATGGAACAAACCAACTGGGATACAAAATGCGAACTGAATATGAAATATAAACGCAAACAAAAGGCACCACTACAAAACTGCTTTTTCTTTCCTCTGCAGCAATGGGGCATTGTTACAAAAAAAGATTAAAGACCAGGTTTAATGTCCGTATAAAGCAATACATTTAAGTCTCCTAACAAAATTGATTTGGATGTTCCCTCCTGCTATTCACAAGAACTCTTTTATCAGACAGGGCTTCCTACAGAACCCTTATTCCTGGAATCTATCTATCTGGCTTACTAATATGAACCTTCCTCATGAGTCTTAAGTGAAGTTATCTGAGATGGCTTGAGTAGAAATCATTTAGGTCTTTGACACCATGTCAGGAATGGCTTGCAAGCAGCTCATCTGGGAGGCTGAGGGGGATGGACATCTCTGGTGCAAAGAGCAGAGAAAAGGAGAGAAAGTGTGTCTGTGTTGAGAGGGCAGGCAAAGGGAATGAGGGCAGGAGAAGTGGAGTGAAAACTCTCCCATTGGCTCAGCTAGAACTAGAGGAAGATGTGCCCATGGCGAGGTGAGTCACAAAAGGATCCAAAGGATGAACTTGGTGGAACTTGCTTTCAGGCACTTCGTTAAAGCTGTCACACTCAGTGCAGCACCAGGTAGCAGTAACACACAGGAGACGATGAGCAGAGCATGTGGAGCTGTGATCCCACCCTGTCTCTCGTTCCCACGCCACACACAGAGATGCACACACCCACAGATAACCCTCTGCAGGGAGACTCCTACACCCCTTACACTCTCAACTCTCTCCATGTTTCTCACCCAAAAAGGAGAAGGCTGAGGGACTCACTGTTTACAACTGTCTTACAGTGAGAAACTTAAACCAAGGTCGGATTCCAGATCTCTCTCCAGTTTGAGAGAATTTAAACTCCAGCCATTCCTCTGAGGAGTTTCCATCCCTGTATGGATAAAGAAATATTTTAACTTGATGTGCCATTTTCTGGAAATCTTCTATTTTTTTCTTTATAGCGGCACCTAAGTACCACCCTGAAGGTTTTATGTTTCAGCATGAGTACAGTGGGGCTCTGTAGGGAGCCCCTCTTGTCAGCATGCGTTCCGTGTGTGCTGACAGTGCCTGCCAGACACAGCCCCCTCGGGGACAATCTGCCTCTTTCCTGGACGGCCCTATAGTTGAGCAGACACTTGTTTGTAGTAGGGCTGCCCTAAAACGGGAGTGTGGTTAAGGTGTATAAGGAACGGAAAAGCACTCCCAGGATTAGACAGAACAGATTCCGAGTCTAAATTCTGTATGAATCTTGTTTTAATTTCCCTTCTTTTTTTCTGTCTCTGAGATCTGGTCCTAAAAGTCTTGCCCGGCATCATATAAAGATGCTGCAATGAAGCAAGAAGTGGAATTGTCTCAGATTACGTGACTACCTAATTTGTGTTTCAGAACAACCACAAGTATTCATTTATTTATTGAGAAATGCATCAGTGCAACAAAATAAACTTTTCACATGAGCTCCCACAGACCTATTCTTGATTTATGGCATTATACTAGAAGCTCAGTCAAGCTAATTTTGTTCATCAGATATCTAGGGAAAAAATTTTAAGTGCTCTGTTGAAGCGCTTTTCTAGTTTGAATTTTATGTGAGACCAACAGAGTCTACTTCGACTTGTTCCAGTGCAGATGAGAAGAAACTCTACTGCAACTATGGTAGATGAAAAGCAGTCTATGTTTCAAATAGTCATTTCTTAACATGGTAGTCACTTTCTCATTTCTCTTTGTTTCTTGGTTATAATTAATCTTCAAAAGAAGAAAGGTTTAAAATTTAAATTAACTATAAAATCTATAAAAATATAAAATGAGGTATCCAAACCAGGCCCTTTGACAATTACATTTATTACTGCACACTGACTGAACAAGATTCTGCATTAGATACAGAAGGACAACTGACGTCAAACAGGCACTCAACATAAAGTGCAACAGTATGTATTAGACGGGAAAGGCATTTGTGGGACATTTGATTAATGTACTTTTAATTGGACTTTCCTGCCTCATTGGTTTTATTCTTTCAATTTAGTTCAAGCTGCTCAAATACGTAAATAGGCAAAGCACCTACTATAATTAACACAATACACTGTTTGCAAATTACCATATTTCTCAGATTGTGTATACACAAATAGGATATTGTGCAAATATTGCTGAACTCCTACAGAAATAAAAACAGGCAAGAAAAGTCCATAACTGACAAGAAAAAAAACCCAAACAATCAAACAAAAATAATACCAACACCTTCCTCTTTGAGAGCTATTTGGGACACTTGATCTTTGTGATTTTTTTTCAACAGCAATTTTAACTTTAGTTCTATATTCCAGTAAAAATTCATGGGATGTTTTGTCAATACCATTCAAACTTGAATTTGAGTGTACTAAGTATTGTTCCCCATGTGATGCTCTCTAATCATATAAAGAATGTGTGAGACCATATTTGTATAACCAAATTCAAGGAACAACACAGAAAAGCAAGCATATATTGAATCAAGAATGCCTAGAGCATAGAAGTCCAAAAGAAAATGCTAAGTTCTATTGCTATTTATAACACTGAAAATATTCCAGGATTTTTAAGATCACATGGTACATGCAATTTATCTAGGATGTAATTAAAAAAGAATATTTAAATTGCACAATTGCCAATAAAACACATTAAACATTTAACAACTGAAAATCATATAGGTAATTTGGATTTGATACTTACATTCTCAGAAAATGTAAATGGCATCTGGGCAATAAAGCACATGGACAGAAATTCCACAGCCAGGATATAAGCCTAGTGAACAACTTGTGCGAATATTTGGAAGAAAAAGAACAGCACATATTCTATGTTTGTTTGAGTGGTCATGTAGTTTTATACGATCTAAAAATTATAGTTAGTACAACATTTGAATATTTTTAGAGTTTTACACTTTAAATACTCTTCAGTTGCCATATTAAAACCCCAAACAGTCATCCTTCTTCAATAAACACTATTTAATTTGAATTTTAGACTATGAATTACCTTGGGACCACCACGTATTGTTGCACACTTACATGTTCAATGTGCAGGGGGAACACTTACAAAGTCGATGGTTCTTGTCAAATACACCCTAGAAAAATACACAGCGTTTCATTTAAAATAAACAGAGACAATTGAAGACACAAGTTCTACAAGTTACCTGTATATTATATGAGCCAATAGGAAAAGATATGATTCTTTTCCACACACAAATTAGGTGAACATTGCTCAGGAGAAATCAAATATTGGATTTATTTTATATTTACTACTCTCCATCCCTTCTTTGCTAAACTTTGCTGCATAAAAACATCAAATTGTTATTTGCTTTTTCTTTATAGTGTTTTTTCCATTTCACCTCACAAACTCAATCCAATAGGCTTGACTAATTATTAAAATTAATATAGCTCTGCTCATTAAGTACTCACAAATGGTTTTACAAACATTACTGGAGTCCTTCTTCTCCTAACTTCACGGTTAGGTAAAGCTAATAGTGTGTGAGATGTTACTATTTTCTCATTAGCAAGGAGGACTTTTGAACTTTGCTCAGTTTGTGGTGCACCTAGGTATTTCTGAGGAGCACCTGGGTGTCTTGCAGACTGACAGGGCACTGGGTGCTCATTACTGCCCCAAAGCAAAAAGTTCCGTAACGTACACACTTAGCTAAAGAATTCAGTTCATGGGGGAAGGAATTTAAATTGAATCTCGCTATCTGTGTTACAATCTTTTGTGCTGAGCAAAACAGTAGCAAAGCAAAGTAAATGTCCATTAGGAGGTAATAGCTGGAGTATGCTCCACGACTGCTGTTTCTGCACTGATTATGTAAAACAGCTGTCAATCAGGAAATTCCTTTGGGAAAACTGCACTTCCTTCTTTCCAAATTAATTACATTAAATGTGGCGAATTACATTAGGGAATGGGAGCATGCAGGAATGGTTGTAGGAAGTTTGCTTCCATGCTATCAGAGTGTTTCAATCAGCTGTTTTCATGGAGGTGCACAATGTAACCGAAACGTCCATATTAGTTTCTTCTCCAGCTGGGACAAATATTGAACAGACTTGGAGTTTTTATTTTAAATTCATGAACTGTTGCTTTATTTTGAAGAAAAAATGGTCCAACATCCTTTAAACTAAGGACAACAACAAATTGATACAACTGTTGACAAAAAATTTTAAAATCTAAATACCGATGCACGGCTCTGTTATCTCTACATCTAGCCATCTTCTTTAGGCAAAAAATATAGCTTCCTTTAATATTCGCTGTTCTCTTTAGTTCCACATCTTGAGTCCAAGGACACAAGGAAGGCATTATAAGCTAGTTTTACTTGTGTCTACAAAACTTTTGAACAGATTCTGAAAGCCTTCGAAAAACACACCATTTTGATTGCTCAGATGTGGTTTTTTTTCAATGTACATGTTTACTTTGAATTCAGATTGCCATAGCTATTTTCTATTACTAGTAATCAGCTTTACCACTAAACCTTCTCATTAATTTACTTGCTGCTTCACTTTGTGGCGCAAGTAGTTCAATAACTACTGAATGATAATAGCTGAGTAACTCTGATTGTATATATATTTTTTTAAGTTAGCCATTATTTTCTGATTACTGAATGGCAAGAGGCTGGATATAAAAATGTATTTGAAATGTATGTCACTGTAGTTATTTAACAATGTCATTGTAGCATAGTCTCCGCATGGGGGGGTGAATTAACTCAGTCAAGTTTGAGGCCAAAATGGGTAGAATTTTATGATATTTTTCACCATATGTTAAGCTTCATCATTCTCCCAGTCAGTCCTTCCAAGCTATGGATTTCCTGAAGTTATGGCCTTAATCACATGTCATGAGTTGTTCTTCTGAATTTAATGAATATTCAAGAGCAAGAAATGGAATTACATATTTCAAATATCCTTTCAGTACATTTAGAACTGCCTGAAATCAGACTCTTCCTGATAAAAGAGTTTTTTTAAGTGTTCTAACACTAACAGTTTTCTCGACAACCCTGAGCAAGCTCTGCAAATATTCCCTTGTTGGAGTTTCTCCACATATAGGTCCCACCCTGCAAGCACAGGCAAGTATTACTACTCTGTTTGGTGCCGTTATCCAATGTTCAAAAAATTCAGAAATAGTGGAAAGAGCTGATGAAAATTCAGCTTCACTGAAGATAATGTATTGACAGGATTTCACTCAAAATGCAAGAAATAGAGGGTTTTCACTTTTTCACTAAATGGTTTGTGCACCTGCAGTATCCCAGAGAAAAAGCAGCGCTCTAACCTTAGAGTTAATTTAAGTAATCAAAAATATTTAAAGAAAATTACTGTTTCAGCTAGTGAATAGTAATAACTATACACAGCTGTTAAGATTGCTTAGCTGCACCACCACCAAACTCACAAAGCATCTGTGATGAGAGATCAATCATTTCCTGGTATTTATAAAGACATAGCCAATTAGAACAATAAATAGGATCACACACATTTTCATGTTGTATCATCAATTCATCTTTTACAATGTATAGCTTTGATTGTAACCAATATTTGTTTTGCTGAATTCTGTCTAAATGCTCTCACCGTCTCAATTCAAAGCTGCTTTAATGCATTTCTTCTAAAAATGTTCTAATGTACCTTTTTCTACTGCTGAACTCATTCAAGCTCTTGAAAATAATCTACAGCATATTAGCTTCTGTAACACATTAAATTTGTTCTTCATGTCATATGGTGAGTGCTTGTGATACAAAGTGTATTAATTTCAATATTGTAAGTTCTTTTGGTCTGAAGGATCACAGACAGCTCTAGAGAACACAGACAACCACTTCAAACCATTTTAACAAGTATTGTCATTTTATCTTGGCTAGAAAGAAATCTTAATCAACTTCAGTGTCAGATAGTCCAATCACCATTCACACTCAAAAGGATTTGTGGTCTCTAAGTACGCCTAAAATTCTGGCTATTGAGCAGGTTTAATTTTATTCAGTTTTAGCTCTCTCTAATAGAAGGAAGAGGCTTAATCTCTGCTAGTTCCCAGATATCATCTCCTCTCAGTGAAAAGAGATGGGCTTCTCCAGAACAGGTTTGATCCTGTCTGTCCTAGAAACCTTTTTTGTTTCCATGTGGAGAGTCCAGCTCTGGTGAGGCTGCTAAGGGTAAAAGAGATTCACTCCACAAAGGGCAAGCAGATGAAGGCCCACTATAGAAACACCATTTCTACAGAAGTAAAATGAAGAAATCAAAAGTAACTACGCAGTGCAGCAATGCTACTTGAGCCTTCTAACTAGTTTGCACCACCTGTTACAACTGGCCACAGTCACACTTTGCAGTTACATCTTTCCAACATGCNGATAGCTCTGTCACTGCTGGTACCCAGAGGCAAGATACCTCCATTCTCAAGCATTACCTACATTTCTTCTGTCCCACAGGTGTACAGTTTCCCTCAGACTGTCCTGAAGTGCATGTTCAGTACATTTGAAGAGCAATCCATGCTGCTGTCTGTCTCATTCTCTCTGTTACTTACTGCTTTCACACCCTCTTGTGTCATCTTCAAATATTATTAGCATCAGAATTTTGTTGCAAGTTGGGGCCTCTCAGCTGAACCCTGTGGTACCATTAGAACCACCAGGCCATTGGTGATTCCAAATTTATGACCACATTTGGAGGCGCTGTCAGTGAAACAGTTTATCCTTCTTTTACTACATATCAAATACATATCAGTTAACTTTATATGCATGTATTTTTTCTGTTGTGACATACCAGGTCATGAATTTTTTACTCTATAATCTTCACAGATTAAACATGAAATGTCATTTAAAAAATCAATAGAACAGGATTAAAACTATTTTCAGTAAAGTCCTGTTAGCTGGTATTAATTATATTTCCTTCTTTTAATTCTTGATGAATCAAGTCCCAAATCAGTCATTCTATTAATTTGCCCAGGATTGATATCAGGGTGTCAGAACTATAATTAGCTGGGTCATCCTGTTTGGCTTTAGTGTCAAAACTGGTCACGCTCTTCTCAAGTGGTTATAACTGGATTATGCTCATTCTCTTCAATTGAAAAAAATTCATTAGCTATGTGATTATTGCTGTAAATCAGTTTCTTTAAAGTAATCTTCCAAAGCAGAGCTGTATAGTATTAAAGTATCACATTAACTCACAAGTTTCTTGTGTCCAGGGGAAGCATTCAGGAAGGATGTTCTCCATGCTTAGACTGACAAGGACTTGGCTCTAGCTTCCCTTCACAGCCTTTCCAAGCATAATCACTTGTGGCTGTTTGTGAAGCTGCTAAGGAAACCTCATCAAGCACAGAGACTTGTCTCCTCAGCCTAATGAGAGAAGGGATAGCCTCCAGAGGCACATTTCCAAACTGCAATCCAGCTGCTGCCCCAGCTATGCTTGGCTGCCAAGCAGAAATCAGAAGTTATCTCAGACTCCTGGTCTTGAATGGATAGTGCTTACAATATCATGGAATCATTGAACCAATTAGGCTAGAAAGATGTCTAAGGTCATCAAGTCCAGCTTTTAACCCAGCACTTCCATGTCCAACATTAAACTATATCCCCAGGTTTCTCTTAAAAACCTCCAGGGATGGAGGTAATCCGCATAATCCACACTCACTGTATCATAGGGTACATCCCTGCTCATTTTCTTTAGTATCTGAATCATGG